>JAGDQP010031859.1:0-11275 GCA_022664845.1 Lepisma saccharinum
ATTAGTGTGTCAAATTTTCGAAATATGCATTGTTTTGGAGCTACAGCGTGCCTAAAGCGTGGTAAAATGATTCTTAGAGTTTCATATTTCTAACACCACGAACAGTAGAGCTGATGCGGCGTGGTACCCTCATCGATTTTAAACCTTTCCTATTTGAGAATGTATATTTAAAAATTCCGCAATGGGCGCGCAAGGGATTGCCAAACGAGGTAGGGGATTCCGGAATACTTCTCAAAATAGGACTTCCCGTAAAAACTTTGGTAAACTTTATTTTTATATGGGCCAATATAGTAACTTTAGACTCCGACCCGTCACAATTCGCCTTTAGTTGCTAAAATCCACAACCATGCCCCTGCCGGAACTCGAACCCGGGGCCTTCGAGCCGATGTCCTACCGCCGCACACTGCTCGGCCACCCGGTCGGCAAGGACTTCCCGTGTAAGGACGGCATACTTCATCCTCAGCATCCAATAGGACAATGATATTCTATCTCTTTGATGTAATCAAGAGCGTAAGTAAGTCTTACATGTTATTCAAGACAAAATCGCAAAATTGAATTTTATTTATGATGGGGATAGTCCTGTAGCAATGTAAATAGTAAGTCTGAGTCTCAGATGTCTAATAGTACAATTAAATTAAGATATTATCTGTTTTCAATGAATACATATCCAAAACCTAAATCTGTAAACATATTACAATATATTTGGTTAAATAAAAACTAGGGTCGGGGGTGGCTCAAAGATAGAGCGTCCTCCTCTGGTGCGTGGGGGAGTCAGCGGTTTGATCTCAGCTTGTGTCATGTTCATTCTCTGTTAAATAAGTACCATGTGTACGGATTTTGCGTATTTCCGTCTGCTTTCTTTTTCATTCTATCATTATACATTTAGCTTGGGCCAAGGTTGCCTAAAGACCCGTAAAATTAATGTAGTCTTTTTCCTATTTCCTTTCAATCAGTAAACGTTCCAAACATCCAACTATACATGAGCGTTACAATATCTTTTCATAACAAAAAAAAACTATGGCAAAGGTGCGTCAGCGATATAGCGCCCTCTCAAAAGGCATAGGGTCGAGGCTTGTTCTTGTGCTATGTCTGGAATAAATATTATCTGTGTGACCTTCTGTTTCCAAATTGACAAATAAAAAAAAAAGTGGTTAAGCTGTGGCGTAAGTCGATGGGGTACATTTGCTTGTTTTTGGAGGGTTGGGAAAGGTATTTCTAATCTTATATAATGTATGAATAGAGTGTTTCTTATGTCTGGTAATTTAGTCCAGTCGGTAAGCTGGACTTCTAATTGAACAACCCATGTTCAAATCTGACTTCAGGCTTTTATATTTTTCTCCTGCTTCCCGTACCGAAATAATACCATGTTGATTTTACACACACACACACACACAAAAAGTGGTGGTCGTCGTGGAACACCAATATGTGTTGAATCTCAACAACTATTTTTTTTGCTGCGTAAATATAATTTAAAAATGTGAGTACTTAAGTAAATGGGAAACACTAAAGTATAAACTGTGATATAAAGTCAATCTCTAATTATCTCTTTTTATTATTGGAAGTCTGTACATAGGAAGAGTTTTTATGTAAGTCGCGTTATAAGTTTACTCACATAATTAAACGCAAAATAGGAATCTATTCTTAATGTTTCCTATAGGCTGATGTTATTGCAAATATATAATATTTATTACACTTTTCATAGGGCCTAATGTTTTAAAATAGTGACAAGAAAACTGTAATAGAGTAACAAGTCAGTACTGTTGGGAAACACTTTTAGATCCTAAGCGCGTGCAATGGGACCTGCAAATATGAAAAAAAAAAATGATCATTTGAATCGTTAGCATGTTTGATGATAAAGTTTGCTTTATTGTATATATCTTTGGTTTCACTCAGCTCTTGACGTGCCAAGATCTCTTTCACTTGTGTGAAAATTTTTGTTAGTTAGCGTTTTATCATGGGAAATCCAATTGATTTGTTACTTATTCGTCAAGACATTCAAGGGTACGAAGATCCTCAAACCGTTCTTGAATGCTGGACCCATTTTTGTTACTACAAATTAATGGGATTTCAACCAGAAGAGACTGATCCTAAACTGTTATTTCATCATATGCTATATTACTACTGGAACGATGAGGAAATCGTGTTAGAAAGGTGTGTAAGTGCACAAGATATTATCGATCTGGGGTCCTATGGATTTTTTACAACTTTAGAAGGTAAACGGATGCCTTGGGATTATTACGTTCAACTTTTCGAGTATGAACCTAGTAAACTTATACCTGAAGATGCTGTGGAATTCTTTGGACCGGATATGATGGACGATGATTACGTAAATAATGGTGTTGATGAGTCTAGTGTAATGGATGTTGACTTTGACAGTAATGATGACGTTGCCATGGAAATTGATGTGGAACAATGGATCAATGATCATCGTGTCGATATTCGTGTACAACAGTGGATGAAGGACCATAATATCAACATGCACGCTGTATTAATCATAGTAAACGTGGTTTTCGGCAAATTGTGCGTTCAATACCATATCCTGATTGAGGTTTTCCTTGGTCATTGCATTTCAGCGGCCGTGGATTCAACCCCAACAGCCGGTCATCCTAACAGGTTTTTTCCTCAGTCATTGCATTCGCCAAGTCGTGGGTTCAACCCCCACAGCCGGTCATCCTCATAGGTTTTTCCCTCAGTCATATCAAGCAAATGCTGGGATGGCACTTTCAACTTAGGCCTTGGCGGACACCTTCCCACATTTTGTCCCCTTCCCTATCCCTACCTGAGCCTTACATGGCTGAAGGCCATACACAGAAACATTCTGGTTCAGAATCCACTTTAGCATTTATGTGATCTCGATTGCGTCCCGTTTTAAACATAGTCGCAACATGAGATCTCGCCAAGTACATAAACCTGGCTTTTCTAATTTCGTCCTATGCACTTTTTATATTTTATAGGACATTTTTTTTTTAAATTTTTTTTTTGTTAAATCAACAATTTTGTTTCTTTAAAGTACACACATGCACATGCTGCATAATATAGATATATACTATTACAACATCTATCTACATACCTCAGGATTCAGCCAACTCTGGACGATATTTTTTGTAGTACGTCTGACTGCATCAAATGATAACAAGAGAATGTGCTTTCTTTCACCTCCCAGCATCATAGATTCTTCTTCTCCCTCCTTCTGCTATGTCGCATTTGTATGCGAATGGTATTCAAATTTTGTTTTCCATAATCATCTCGTTTAAATACAGTTTTCATCCACCCAATGTTAGTTCAACAAAAAAAAAAAAAAATCCAATCTTGTATTCAATGTGTGCCTGTCAAGATATACATACATACATATATGTATATATACATATATATATATATATATATATATATATATACTATCACAAAGCTTGTTAACTCGCCCCAGGGGGTCTCCTCATGAATTATTAAAATCCCCTGATATACGCTTAGATTCTACTCAGTACAATGCGTAAACCGTTCTTTTTCCGCATCATGCTGCTGGAGGTGTTATAATGACATCGTCACTCAGTAATTATATATACGTAGTTTCTTAGGTAAGCTTACATCATAATGATCCTTGTCTGTGAAGACCATGAAGTCGTTCTTTGGACTTTTTTCACGGTGTGAGTTATTCCTCTTGTGTAGTATAATCGTTATGTTTTTTATATCAATTGCTGTGTTATGTGTTGTTTAAAATTTAATTTCATGTTATTTAGTTTGTAGTGAAGTTATTTAGTTTGTTGCATTGTTATTTTGTTTCTGTGTAAAATGGCAACTCAAGCTGTATCTGAAACTTAATAATAAATAAATAAATAAATAAAATAAAAATATTCATTACAATAACTTTATAGGTCTAACTACAAAGTTTTAAGCATTATATTAGTTTGGTCACGTTTATACGTAGCGTTTGAAAGTACTTAAGGAAAATTGCAAAACTTTTTTTCACTGGCTTCTTAACCAGAGAATTAAATGAACAAAAGGTGATATATTCTTGAAACTCAGCAGGGACGTATTTTAGGTGGTACTTCCGGACCACTTCCCGCCCCGAAATTCAGAATTTTATGCAGAATTAGTAAAATTTTAGGCGTAGTGATATACGTTTCATACCCAGATACACCTTGGCCCCCCACAGAATCCCGTGAAACCCCTCCCGAAACCAATTTCTAGACCTAGATACGTGCCTTGAAAGACACCTCTGTTTGAAACACGCTAGCTGAAGAGGAATACGTTAGTTTGACTATTACTAATTCTAAAATGCACTTTTTTTCTTTACTATACACGGTTTCTATTCAGGCAAACCATCAATTAAATTGAAGCACAGTCTAGTCTCCAATAACCATGCTAAATTTATGTATTTAAGTGGTGTCGCGCACAGCGATTGAGCAGAGTAAAACGGAGCGAAGCATACATGAATACACAGTGGTGGATCCAGAAATTGCTTTCGGATAATAATAGAATTTACAACGAAAAGAAGACTCCTTTATGTTGTGCAAACCCAATACGAAGGGATGACAGAAACTTCTTCATTCTGTCCCATCTAGTGTATACGTCTAGAAAGTTTTGTTATTAACGTATTTAAAAGGCCTGGGAGTATTTTATTATAATATTTTTTTTGTGTGTCTTGAAAACGTTTTCCGTTAAATAAGCATATTTTCCATGCAAAATATCTGACAAGGCGTTTGTTATTACATGCACTGGCAAGTTTTTCTTCTTTGTATATTTCAAATTATCATGGCATGTTTCACGTCAATGTAAATTGTAAAAGCAATGCGTCCAGTACTTAGAAAAGAAATTAATTTTTTATTATATTCAATGTGCACCGCAATATTAAAATTTATTTACACATTAAAAATATTCCGCCTGTGCTTCAAACAGACAGAAGCAGCAATTTTCTAGAATATTTCTGGGTAAAATGAACCATTATTGCAGACACATTCAGTGGAATGTCTTTGTGATAAGGCTAACCCAGTTAGCCTGAGAATAACTTCTTTCAGCAGAACATTGTAACTGTCAAAAAAGTGAACAAGTGCAATAAGTTTTTTTAATGCTTGGAAAAATCACAAAACGGATCTTGGAAAACATCTACGGCGCTCGTGGGAATATTTGGTTTCCCATTCCAGTGTTCTCACTATAAAGTCACTTCATTCCTTAGCTCAGTGCAAATCTGTGAATATTGTTCAACACTTTTTTCACCCAACTGTATTTTATAGGTTAGAATCAAACGAAACAGTGACACCACTTAGTACTCATGTGTGTGTACAAATCCAGCGACCCAACTGTAGACCAAGATGGGGATTTTAGTCGGGTCGCCGTTACGGATAGACGGAACCTCGACCAATAGTCGGGAAATATTGGGGGAAAGTCGGCACGGACCCATAAGTGGCGTCATTTTTCGGGCAGCCGTCGATCCCCTGACTTGCCGGCATAGGGGCGTAACCCCCGACCAGCACCCCTAGCCAGCGTCGGCTCTTCCGTCAGCACCACCTTCGCCGCCCAAATACCGGCGTCGGGCCGACGTCATCTCGCTTGATGGAAACGAATTTGCTCCTAGTGCCGAAGCTATCAAAGTAAACTGCTAAACTGTAAATCCCTACAACTGAACCAAGGTCAAAGTTGGTTTGCAAGGATCATTCAAAAGTCAAAAGATACTCTATTAATTCTCAAACTAAGACGAGAAACCAAAACAATAATCATATCGTGATGTTACATGAGAGGTGGCCAACATATTGCGCAATAATAGCAACATGCCCGCCAATTGAAATCCGCCATATTGGATTCTGTCACCTTTGTTTTTAAAAAAAAAATAGGAAAAGGGTCATGTGACATATGGATTTGGACAAGAATAATCCAAAAAATAAAACTATGAAATTAGTTTTAAGATATATTCAGTAATTTTCATGTTATTAACTGTCAAACTATTTGTAAATGCATAGGAAATGTGTGCAGTAGGATAATTCACTGGTACTAGCTAATTATTATTGTGTTATGATGCTTTTTTTTATTGCATCTTGTATATGATAAACCACAGAAATAAAGATAAATTATTAGCCGCAGATGCTTTGCGACTTGGAAAACTTTGGAAATACTGACGTAAGGGATATTGAAGGAGATTGCATGAAAAATAAAACTAAGAGAGACTGAAACAACACAGCTATTATATACATTTCTCTCTCTCTCTCTCTCTCTCTCTCTCTCTCTCTCTCTCTCTCTCTCTCACTAACTAACTCTATAGCTTACAGAACTCGCAAGTTCATCACCGCAGTAACAAACATCTGCCATTGGATTATATCCTAGGCAACATCAGGTCAGTTTAACTCTTCGCAAATCTCTTCTAATATTGTCATCCCAACGACGTCTCGGTCTTCCCAACGGCCTCTTTCCATCCGGCTTACTAAGCACAATAGAATATAATCTTTATTTTTCCCGAATCCGAGCTATATGGCCTAACCACCTTAGCCTTCGTTATTTCATTATGTCCGGTGAATCATACAGTTTGTGGAGTTCTTCATTATGCAGCCTCCTCCATTCTCCGGTTATCTCGTCCTGTTTTGGCGGCCCGTATACCTTTCTCAAAACTTTATTTTCAAACACTCGTAATTTATGTTCAACTGCCAGGGTCGTACTCCAACTTTCCGAAACCGTAAAGTATTGCTGGCGGAATAATCTGTTCTCTCATTGCTACAATAATTGAAATCTGTTCAGATAATTGAATAACTCCTTGGAGTCGAATTTTTTGAGATGATAGATTTAGTTTATCAGTTCATGATTTTGTAACGGCTTTTGAAATTCGAAAGTCAATGTTTTGATGTGAAATTGGATAATCTGAAATCTACAACAATTTCGTCTTCCTATTGTCAAAGTATATATTGATTAACTTACATTTTACAAATAATGTCGCGGAGCCTCTGTGGTCAGTAATTCATATTTATTTTCTTGGTTTAGCCCACCACACAAGATGCAATGAAAATTCGCATCATAACACAAGTACGAGTGAATTTTCCTACTCCATACATAATTTGTACGTATTTACAAATCGTTTGACAGTTAATAACATGGAAACTATTAGATAAATCTTAAAACTAATTTTACCATTCCAGTTGTGAGACTTTTCTAGTCCAAATTCATATGTCACATGACCCTCATCCTATTTAAAAAAAGGTGACCAGAATCTAATATGGCGGATTTCAATTGGCAGCCATGTTGCTGTTATTGTGCAAAATGTTGGCCACCTCTCACGTGACACCACGATATGATTATTGTTTTGGTTCTCGTCTTAGCTTGAGACTAATATTGATAGTCCTTTACATTGTTACAGTCACTGCATTTGTAAATGGAAGTGCAAATAAGAGAATTCTTTAAGCAAGAAGATCACTCTGAAGATCTATGTACACTTTTATCCACCACCAGTCTCCACAAGTATAGGCATGTAAACCTAGTAGACCTCTGGCTTTAGGAACACCTATTATTTTTTTCTGTGTTTGCTGCCTCGACTGTTTACTAATTGACTTGAAACCAAGTCAATCAGCAATAAGAAAATGTCAGTATCTTGCGAATCTCATAATTATCGTAATTGTTCATTATATCAAGTACATGAAGAGATATAATGGTGTCTGCTTCTTCATGCGTATGGTAAGTTAAACCTGGATCGAAAACATTCGCATAGTTACTGTATGTTTTACGAATGAAAACAATAACAATCTTCTTCGCACTAAAAGCAAAAATCTGTAGTAATTTATCCCCAAAATATTTTGCAAATTGTCATTTCGTTTGATTGTGTGAAAGAAACGTCTTTAATGACACAAACGTTATATTGGTACTATTTGTACATTTGTATGTTGGTACTAGTTGGTTTTTTCAGTAAATTTAATAGGTCCGGTCAGCCCCAATCGTTTCTTACGAGTTTGTTCCTTCATTGAATTCTCAAGGTATTAGTCAAATATTTTCCTGCCCTCAGTGTATCCATTCGTCGTTTTCATAATGGTCTCGGTGAAAACATTTGCAAAGTCTTCACAAGTTTTCACGGCAGGTATCTTTTTTACTGATTGAACAATTGCCATTCCATCTATAATACACCCTTTCTCTACCGGAGAATTCATCGAGGATTGTAATGCTTCAGGTATGGAACAACATTTCCATTTCTCTATTTCAGCAATAGATGAACTTTTATCAGATGGAATACGAAGATATCCGTCAGAAGTACGTAAATAATGATCTTGGTATTACATAAAAAATTATATGCGATCGGGAGACACGTTGTCATTCCTTGCAGGACGCCTGTATCTTGACTATCTTTATCGGATTTCCATTAATTTTCTCAGCCGTATTCAACCGATGTACACCACATTTGGTGGCTACCCTTCTCAGGATACCTAGTTTTTCCCCTCAACAATTCACCGATTGAAAGAAATCTACAGAGTATGTAAAAATGTTTTGTTATAATTTCAAGGGCTACTGCTCAACCCCCACTAAACCCATTCTCTCCCTTACCATAGCTTTATTTGCGTGTTGAGTATGTAATTCCGACGGCGACAAGACAAGTTGTACAAGATACAGACAGCATTCATGTGGAAGAATCATTTAATAAACAAAACAGGGCAGAAGATTCTCAGGAAAACTGCGAAGTTCTAGGAAAGGATTTCTCTCAGTTTTGTAGCGAGCTATTTCGCCAACTGGACAATGCTGATAGAAAACCCGCAGAAGTCTCTCAAAGTTAACGAATAGGATTGGAGCAAGCCATCATTTCTAAAATTAGTATAGATTCACCATCTTATTTGAAGAGGACAGCCACAGACTGACTTTGAATCGAGATGTATCGGATCAAAGCGAAGAAGGGAGTAAATATTGTGAGTTTCCCGTTGATCCGGAGGAAGTGTTTGCTGAAATGATGGCTGCACGTCAAATATATTTTTTGACGAAGAAGATAACGCATTCAAAATTGCATGAATAAATAGATCGTGATGTGATCCACAGATTCGAGATTATATATAAAGAATATCCAGTGAATTTTTTTAACAACGTAATACTCTTGAAAAGTACACAAAGTAAACTGACAAGCTTTTTGTTTCTCTGTATCTCTGGTATCACATGCATGCCTGTATGGAGATAGTTCTATTTCGTGGTGCTGCAATAATTTCTCCAGCACTTCTCTCCATAGGACAGATGTCACAGAAGCTGCAAGCAAACATTTCATAGAGTGCAGAGAGTCCCCCCTCTCAAAAAGACTTCAAGAGGTGCAACAAACATGAATATCATACACCGTCTACTAAAGACGTCTGATTTCTTGAGTTCCTCACTTCCACATCAAATGAAATCCAAGTCTTCCTCAGGAGGTTATTGACCATATAAGCCCTGAAATCCCACTCTGGATCGTCTAACCCTGTAGTTGGGATCGATGAAAGATCTACTAAAAAATATTTGAATTTGTATTTTCTTTGTGTAAGTAATATTGTTTGTATGTATGTTTTTTTTTGTTTACAGTAAACGTACCGAATCAGAAAGTTCGAGACAATACACAGAAACTAGCTGCAAATACCTTTGCCCTCGTTTTTAGGTTATTAGGACCACTGTGTAGCAGTTGAAGCTATCTTGTATTATTGACACAGCTTTACAGCAAAAAATGTACTTGAAAGTCCAGTATGTACACTCTTTCTCTCATAAGATTAGATAATGTTTAACTTTAAACAAGATTTCTTGTATTTGGAATAGAGAAATTTGCAAGACATTCAATTACAAAATACTTTAAGAACTATTAAAATAAGGAAAAGAGTATAATTGCATATATTTTCCGATAGAAAAGAGTATAGAGTATTTAGAGCTCTTAAAGAGTATAGTAAAGAGCCTAAAAATTAATGTTATTTATAAAGATGAACTAAAACAAAAATAAAAAAGGAAACAATGTTTATTTGGAATACAGCTAAAAGTTTTAATCACAGTATTTCTTTTAGTAAAGTCCAAAAGATTAGAATCGTGCAAGAAAAACAAAAAACAAAACATAATCGTTTTCTATAGTTCTTGGTTTCAAATACAAACAATGAAACAACAATCTAAGAATCAGAAACACAACAATAGTTTCCTCCATAGCAATTTTATTGTCTATCTTCCGCTCCATAAAAACCTGGGCTTTTTTACGTTTTCCTCTGAAATATATGTAAGTACTTTTAAGTTGTTAGGTTCATTCTAAAATTTCTATTCAGCACAAAATAAAACAGTAACAAACGTTCTGGATAGTTATTAGATCGAACTATATTCTTTTCACTACTAATATAGTTGGTTGTGGAAAGGAATTTATGAATTACATCCACTTTAAGGCAGAATTCAGTAATACGTAATTGTGATTGGCTGACTGAATTATAACGTTACCTTTAAAAATAAAGATTCAATTAATTGAACAGGCAGTAAAAGCATTGTGGATTACACCCGTCCCGAAACGTCGAAATTAAGGGTCGATGAAAGATTATGTAAAAACCAATCTTTATTATGAAGAATGCAATCTGTAAGGAATTTCTGTTGCTTTTATCAGTGCTGAAGTTGGAAAAATATTTTCGGTAGAACCATGGAATTATAAACCAATAAATTAAAAAAAAAAGACCAATTAACTAATAGCAAATTAAATACCGGTATTTAAGGATGTTCGATAGTGCTGAATTATAAAACAAATTTATTTTAAAGTTAATACAAACAGCCGTGACAGAAAAACAAGATCGCGATGTTACTAATAGTTCAGATTAAACTTATTGTCAAAATATATTTCGAAAAAGACTTTCGAGATTATTGTGTCTGTACCTTCGTAAATTTTCGTTGGTACTATCTAGTCTTGATTTTAATTTTGACCGAACTTCCTTCCGATTCGTTCCGGCTCTACTTTAGCACTGACTGTTATATTATTTTTTTAAAATATCAAGACGTCTATGTCGTGGAGACAAACAAATTTTGGCATCCATATAAACTACATTGACCAGATTTTTATGACGTATAAAGCAGACTATATTTTAGTAAAGATTGTCTCAAGGGTGCGGAATTTAATCGAATTTCAAAGAAAATTCTTTATATTGATTTACCTTATTTAAATTTTCCTTTATACTCGCTACAAGAATGTTCAAGTCTATGCCACTGGAATAGTGTTTTATATATATGGCGACCATATTTTGTCAATCAAAATTGCGGATAAGTATTACCGGGATCGAATGGACTCCCTGGTAATTGGTTTGAGGCTCAACGTAAGGAAAGTTTATATATATATATATATATATATATATAT
>JAGDQP010031859.1:11375-21673 GCA_022664845.1 Lepisma saccharinum
TATAGAATATAAATTCTGCTAAAAAGGTGTATTTTGTTCGAAACTCCCGTACCTTAGCTTTGAAAATTAAAAAAACGTTAACTAGCAGCAACTTTGGAACCTTGAAATCAGTAATAACGTAATCACTGAAAATAATTCATAATTCTCGTTATATCTCATGCGTTTTACAACGCAGCTTCAACGCCTGAATAATTAACATAAACCTCTTATAATTATCATAGACCTAGAATATGGTTCCAAAGGAGGATTGTGCTGAAGAAACCAGGAAGACTAGTCACCTTCTCATACCAATGTTGACCTGATACAAAAGTGAACCAAGCTTAGTTCGACAAGTAAGATAATACAAACTTAGCGAGCAAATCAATCCAAAAGGTTTAACCAAGGTTCAATCAAGCAATCTAGTCTACAAGAATCAAGGTTGAAATAGCCTTAACTGGACTAGAAATAAACATAATGCACCTCTTAAAAGTGATAAAAACGTTGCTCTGGGTTGGAATCGACCCGAGGACCACTGGCATACAAATCCGATACTGTATTCACAAGATCACTTTTTTTTAAAAAAAAATCTTGTTTATTTAATTTCCTGTTACATTACATTTTAGTTATACGATTGTGACCTTTATTTATGCGATTATCTTACTTATAACCTACGTTAAAATCAAACACAGACAAACAACCATCTCCTAGGTGGAATTCGAACTCACGATCTCGAAGTCGATGAACTAGCACACTAGACCGCTCGGCTATCTCAATCGGTGACCACTGAATCACATGCGAAAGCTCCCTTTCCAAACACTGTGTTTACTCAGTTCATCAGATCGTGAGAGACGTCTATAGTAAAAAGGTAGTAGTTGGCTGAGTTTAGCTTACGACGAAGCATTCCTGGCACGTGATAGAACTTCAGTGAACTGACAGTGAGACCATAGCTGAAGTGAAAGGGAACAAAATTCAAATTAATTTCAAGTTTTGACAATCTTTCTTGCATAACTGCTTGTTCCGACAAGCTTGAATTACCATAGATTAGTTATAACAACTAAGCTATTCCAACATGTCTGTTTCATGCTTGTTTATCAACTTCAACATAATGTCAAGTTTGACAAGTTCAAAGCAAGTTACTTACAACCTTGTTGCAAGATAGTATG
Organism: Lepisma saccharinum; assembly: GCA_022664845.1. Taxonomy (NCBI): domain Eukaryota; kingdom Metazoa; phylum Arthropoda; class Insecta; order Zygentoma; family Lepismatidae; genus Lepisma; species Lepisma saccharinum. Next base: position 12,518 of record JAGDQP010031859.1, read on the forward strand.
CTATCTGGGTTATTCAAAAACTTCTATTCCGTGGCACTCTTAGCAATCTCCTTGCGACGCAAAACTGGTTCGTTTTTAAAATGTTTAAAAATATATTTTTCTCTGCAGGTTCAGCTAAGGGTCTCAAGACGGAATGTTCAAGATTTTTCTGTACGTTGCTTGAATAGACTCACTATTTATACATTTCGAACAACCTACGCGTATGGTGGTAATGGTCTCGACAGCTACTGAAGCAAACATTCGAGGTTTTGCTACTAAGCAGCACAACATTGTTTAATGTATGCAATACTGCATACAGTAATAAATACTGGTTTAACATGTTTATGTGCATTCTTGTAGATAACGTACAAGGGAGTACTGTTAGCTGCGTGACGTAGTTGTATGAGAAGCTTGGCAAGAGTAGGTTTTTTTTAAAAAAAGATGGAGGGGTGTTTTTGAAGGATACGAATGGGTTTCTAATGTGTTCGACCAATAATCAGCAACTTCGCACTTCCATTTGTTCAGTGCGTTCAGGGTAACGTTCTGGAGTACTGACCGACCGAGGTGAATTTCTATATAAAAGATTTCTACTTCATCATATACTAACCTCAGATAGGATGGCCGGCCTGCATCGATCCCAGGACCTCCGCAATGTTAAACCAACGCTCTACCCCTGAGCCATAGCCGCTCGGTATTTTCTACCATACGTTTATTAAGCTGATATATACTTGCATTAAAATGAAATAAGGAGGAAATACATTTCAACTCCAAACACATTTTTCTTGTCTTTGTTAACGATTTACTGAACATAAAGCAAAGATTAAAAAAAGAAACCGTAATCTGTTGGATCACAGCAACAATTAAATTTCTTTGCAACGCCACACTAATTGTTAATAGTGAATTCGCGAAACAATTAAAAGTGCAGCGAAGGAACGTGTAGGTGAGAAGAAACAACAGAGAAACAAACCTTGGTTTGACGAAGAATGCCTTAAGCTTCATGAGGAACGAAAACAAGCAAGACAACGATGGCTAAGTAATAAAAGCGAAGCAAATACCAACCACTACAGTAACGCGAAACGAAACGCCACACTCGGGATCAAAAACAAAAAGCGAGAATATCTGACGCAGGCGATTGACGAGATAGAGGAAAACGTGAAGACAAATAACATACGAGATCTATGCAAAGGGGTAAACTCGTTATGAAGGTTAGGAATGATTAGAAATGAACCAGCCGAGGTTAGGAATGATTAGAAATGAACGTGGAGATCTTCAGGCTGATCCGACTAAAATTGTCGATGTGTGGAAAAGTTATTTCGACAAACTTCTTAATGTACACAACGGGGAACAAACAGAGGAATTTGAAATCCATACCGCTGAACCGTGGATTCTCGAACCTGGCGAGATCGAGATCGAAATGTCGGTAAAAAAAATGAAAATTATCAAATCACCAGGAATAGACAATATTCCAGTGGAATTTCCTTTCAAACAGTTTCGTAGTCAATAAACAGTTAAGATCTGGCTAAACTCCATGACAGAGGAGCAAATCGTCACCTTGAAACCAGAAGGTACTATGTCCACTTTTTGGCAAAATGAAGTTAACACTGCAGTCAAAGGCCTTGTACTCAAAGGCATCAAACCCAAAAATAATATCTCACAAATCGACCTCCAAGTGACTAGAAACGTTAGAAATGAAATGAATTTATACAGAGTTTAAATGGAACTTCAAACTTTAAAACTGCTTTTTCTCAAAAGTGGATATAGTACCTTCTAATTTCAAGGTGACGAAATGCACTTGATTTGAGTCATTTTTATTGATAAGTACTTATTTAGACGGTACAACAAAGAAGTCATTTGTGTGGTGGTAAACAGATGACTTATTTCGAAGGTTGGAGGAAGATGACCACTACCTTGCATTAAATAAAACTGTTTTCATTGTTGTCTAGTTAAACACTCATTTATTTGAACTTATCACTTATTTATTACGAAGAATACAATATGCGCATGACCTTGAATAGAATGACCTTGAAGGACATTTCTAATTGGTAGTCTACGTACGTGTTTAATAAATTGGAATGTCATTCAGGCAACTATGGCTGAGGCCAGAATGGGAGTGGGGTGAGGATGTAAGAAAGAAGTCCACCAGGGCCTACTTTGGAAGCACCATCCCAGAATTAACCTTGTATTGTTGAGGATAACCAGGATAAACATCAGTCAAGATGGCCGCCGCTGGGATCAAACGCAGGACATATCGAATCCGAATCCTACGCTCTACTAACTGAGCTACGTTTGCTCGGTGCAAGTTCTATAGATGATGCTATATGTTAAAGAACTATTTTCTTATTTCACACCAAACATAAATGTATTGCTGCATGTTTTTCTTTCATATCTTAGTTCAGTCATCCAATCAAAATGGCGCATTATTGAATCCTGTCTTAAAGTAGATGTAATTCACAAATTCGCGTCCAGCAAATTGGATGAGTGTCTGCGGAGATTGACAATAATGACGTCATAGTATTCTTGCTAGCATAAAGAATCCTGGAGTGAATTATTCCGGAACAATAATGTCTTGACAGTTTAATACGTTGCGACAGCTTGACCCGAAAAATGTTTTCATTGCGTATAAGAAAAGAAATACCTAACCTGACTTTTTTAACCTATGTGTGTTAATTTTTATAAAATGTTTAAAGTGCGTACTGGTTTCGTCGCCTAAAAGGAAGAAAAAGTCTAGTCACAAAAGAAGAGTCTTTTTCGAAAGCAGAAAGGAAAAAAAAAATATTTAAAAAAAAACTTTAGGTGGACGGGTATCGAACCCGAGACCACTGAATCACTGGCTCAATACCTTGCACGTTAGACCACCTGTTATGCTTCTTGCACTAAGCGGGCTTAATCCCTAAATTTCTTTGACTATTACATTAATTATTCCTTTTTAACTAAACATACCAGTGACCAATAAACTACTTATATCCTAAGTTAAAACAACACACGCAAACAAACATCCATGCCCTAGGCGGGATTCGAACCCACGATTTTAGAGTCGATTGAGCAAAGCCTTAACCTGCTCGACTGCCTCGATCGGTCAAGACCACGGAGCCAACTAGCGACCACTGCTTTTCGTTTTAGTCTTAAATTACCACTCGGGCCTTCAATGGTTTTGCATCCATCTTCTTCCTAAGAAGACGACTCATCCAGCGACGTATTTAGGTTATTGTCAGCATTGTGTAAAGTCAAGACCTGACCTCCTTCTCTTTCTACCAGAGCTGATTCCTTTGAACTAAACTCAACTGGCACCTTATTATCGGCACTCAACACTACACTTGATTCTTCTGAAGCTACTTTTTTAAAAAAACACCTACACTCACTTCTTCTTCTGACGGAAAAGTAATACTATTTTTCGATGTCACCTTTATTTTGTTCCCCCAGCGAACAGCTGAGAGTCTGAAGGTCTTTGGCCATCTGTCTCTACTGCACTCTTCTACCATTGTACACCGGAAACCTTAATTCGAAAATTTTCTGAAACGTGATTCTAACTATAGAACCGAATTCGGCTAGTTTTCCACACAAAAGTGTCTGGGACCTTATTTGGGACAGAATAAGTAATATAACTTCGAGGTTCGGAAGTTTCTAATCCAATGGGCACTGTGTCGCTCGCCATCTTCAACATGGACAACTTCATTTTTACATTCACTTAGCATTCTGTCCACAATTTCTTTCGTCGCAACCTTAACAAAGACATTTCTTCTGTACGGTTCCGATTCAATTGTTAATACTTCACCTTCGACTAATCGTAGTCCGACAAATAAGGTCTCATGTACTGCCGCCAAATTTGGTTTCGATTCAAAATAGCAAAAGTCCAGAAATAAGGTATTTTGACGTTGGTAGTTGTTAGTATTCATATCCACATTATTTTAAAGTACAAAATTTAAGTAATCTCAATATACTCAATTAATATCCAGTCAGTTCTACACACAAAATCACAAGGAAGGCGATAAGCCAACTATGCCCCCTTTCACTCCACACTACAAGTCACTGGCGTAGAGGTTTCTGTCGAAAACAGTACGTCAAGTAGTTACTTGTGATAGTTAGACATGGAATGTAGTAACACAGATACTATTACAGAATGGCGTTAGCCCTGGAGCTGTGGAGATTTATCCTTCGTTACTTTGAATTTTTTAAAAACAAATTGTCAAAACGTTTTACCGGAAATGCTACCACAACAAAAGTCCTATTTATGCAGTAGGTTTACTGTGACTTTCCCTAGATTCAGTGTATCATAAAATATAGCGTGATTCGCTACTACTATTACCTGCAACTCGATGTTTCCCAGTATACATGTATTCAGTGGCGAAGCGTGGCATAAAGAAGTGGATAGACAATAAATATAATACATAAAAGGAAAAAAATCAAAAGTTAAAAGGGATTTTTCTATATTTTGAATTATTAATTACCAATCATATATTTCCTAAAAAAAAATGGCCTAATATTAGAAAACAAAATCAGTAAATATATTTAGAGGGAGGATGCCATTCACTTACCTCAGCTAACTTCTTGTAGATAAGCTCGAACCACCCAGTCCATTTCGTCGAATAGTTATATCTCTCAGGGACTCCGCCAGGATTTTCAGTTTGGTGGGGGGGGGGATAAAGTCAAAATTGGGAGTGTAAGTAGAGTTTTGCACGGTTTCTATCGATTTTTGGCAAAAATTTTGAAGTTGGGTGGTTTTCGAGGATTTAGGGCGTGACATTCCCCACAGGGGATCTGGCAGAATCACTGATATGGCTGAGAGGGAGCTTGTGTTCGAGAGCCGCTCACTCCACCAGACGAGTGCCTCGGCAAGACCTTTGATAGAGGATTAGGCTATGTTCTCACTCCTTCTTGACGGAAACAGCAAGGTGAAAGACGTTACGGCCTCTGGCCTAAAGGTGCTATGAGGACCAGAAATAAAAAAGTTCGAACACATTCCGAACTCTCACATTCACTTTAATAATTTGAACATTTAATCATAAACTCTTCTGAGGTAATTGTTTACATAAAAAAAAACTTCACAATATTATGTTCACTACTACAGACGTTAACGTTCATTTCGTAGCGGCCTTTAAACGAAATGCATTAATTTTCACCAAATTGCACGTGTCTTGACGTGAGCTTCCAACTGTGGAAAGGTTACATAGATCCTTATGTTTTCAGTGGAAAACGCTAGCGAGTTACGGTATCAGGAAAAGACGACAAAAGTCCTATATCAATAACAGCAAAGTTATAAATGAGTGATTGAATTGTTATTAACGTTTGAACGAGCTGGTGAGCTTTCAAGTTCTGAGCCCACAGTTTTGATAAAACCCATGACCATGCGTACAGAAATCCAGTGCGCTAAGCTCTCTGCCACCACATGGTTAATAGTTATAATTTAGTTTACTAAATTAATATTCAAAATTTGTAAAAGATTGAAAGACTATATCCTAGATTTAGTTACGAAGCGTGAATACATAAGGTACAAGAGTGACTCAACCCTTTCCACCCAAAATTGGCAAGTAGGGAAATTTTGGAAACGAATTCGTCCATTCTGTACTTGCTTTTGGTAGAAAATTCCCTTTCTCTTTATCATTATAAATCGTATCTGACCGCCCAGCAGTAAAGAAAATATCTGCAGCGATTCCTATTCAGCTCCTTCCAGTGAACAAAATCCTTTCGAGCAACTTTTTTCTTCTTTCTACACTACCTGCGAGCAAAACAGGCATGCACAGTATGAGGGGAGACAAGTCGTCTACTGTAAAGTATGTGTGGCGATAAGAATGATGCAAGGTAGCATTTACAATACTTTTAAATGTTATAGTTCCTTAACATTTTAAATTATTTCTTACATTTTTATATCATAGAATGTTACATAAAAGAACAAATGGCTGATACTTTCGTGATAAAAGTTCAAATCAAATCAAAGCTCATTACCAGTAAAAACAAATGTACTTAAATATAATTAATACAGATTTGGGTAGACGCTGTATACCCTGGATACCCCGAGAATTCGCCACTGCTGATGTATTCGAAATTTTAAGTTTTCAGTTAGCCGTTTATTAGTCGCTTAGTATCGGGGAACGCATGTTACTATTCAGTCCAAAAACTTCTAACATTGCGATTAATATAAAGGAAATTGAAATTGAAAATATACAGAACGGTTATTCTGCCGGTAATACTTTACGGTTGAGAAAGTTGGAGTACGACCCTAGCAGATGACCATCAATTACGAGTGTTTGAAAAATAAGGTGTCCTGAAAAATATATAAGGACCGAAACGTTACGAAATGATTGGAGAGTGGAGGAGACTGAAAAATGAAGAACTCCACTGACTGTGAGATTCACCAGATGTAAAAATAATGAAATCGCGACTACTAATGTGGGCAGGCCATGTGGGGGAAAAACGAAGATTATATTTTATCATAGTTGGAAGGCCGGATGAAAGGAGACCATTGGGAAGACCGAGACGTCATTGGGAGGACAATATTAGAAGAGATCTTCGAGAAGTAGGTGTTCGTGATGAGAACTGGCTTGATATTGCCCAGGATAGAATCCAATGACGAACGTTTGTTACTGCGGCGATGAACTTGCGAGTTCCATAAGCCATAGAGTTTGTCAGTTAGTTAGTTAATTAGTTTATTGGTAACGTGAAATATCACTCCATTTGCTGTGGTATTAACAATGTAATGTAATAGGTATTTATTAAAGTACTACGAACAGCATGGTGCCAATATAGCACTAAGTCATACAACATACATATACGTATACAGATAGCAGATAAATATACAGATATACAAGAAGCTGATATATAGAAGTTTGATAGCAATATAATTATTTTACATAATAGTTGGTAATTGAAGACCTGAACTGAAAAACATCCCAAGTCCACCGTAGTATATATTTCTCAGGAGGAACAAAATACAGTTCAAGGTCTTCGTATGTTATCCTATTCAGCGGAAATTATTTTGTGTTAAAAAGGGCTTCTCTGGTGGGATTATAATGTAATACTTATACAAGTGGACAGCCCTTGGAACATAGAGACCGACGAACAGAAAAAAAAAATGCAAATACAATAAAAGTGGACTTTGGATGTTTTTCAATTCAGGTCTTCAATTAAACGTTTGAAAAAAAAAACATATCTTTGTCAGAAATAGTCAATAATTTATCATGCCTTTTTCTGTACAAGGGAACAGCAAAATTCAAATGTTCGATAAAGTAAGAGTATTGAACTTTTTATTCTCCAACAGCTTTTTGTCAATGATTTTCCGTCTGAATAAATTTTAATTTTATTTATGACCTTCAGGCAAATAACACTTAGGACGGGATAGGGAAGGGGTCGGCCAGGCCCTATGTTGAAGGGCCCATCACTGCATTTGCCTGGTGTGACCAAGGAAAACCCTGGTAAAATCTCAGTTAGAATTGTCGACCGCTGGGATCGAATCCACGACCTCCCGAATGCTACGTCAATGCTCTACCACTGACCTACGGCGGTTCGGTCAATGTTCTAAAGATTCAGGACTAAAATATTTACACTACTAATCGTAATCTTTTAAGAATAAGACATTTTGAATTTACAACATAATATCCTGAAAAGGAAAACTTAATAATAATAATAATAAATTATAAGTTCATGGCTCGACACACCTTTATTTTTAACAACTGAAAAGAAAGTTCCTCTTTTTATTTTTTACCACAAACACAATACATTTATATTCATCATTCGATGGAAGACTATCCCTAAATCTTTATGTTTCGACATTTCATTTCATAAATATAAATTAGAAAATTCAAAATGGATACAAAAAGCACAATCAGCTTGTCTTTTGTCTTTCCTGAAAATTTTATGAAAATGGTGATGCCTGATTCTTGCATCCAGTCCTTCAATTTAAACCTGTATTTAACTGTAAAAGTAATACAAGGCACACATTTATGCCATACATTCTTATCAGCCTAAAGACAAAATTATATCCCGCTAAAGTGTACTCAAATTCAGATAAACCAATGAAGGCTTAGTTCTGGGTAAAAGTGTATGAACTCTAAAATATAAAGTAAAGTAAGTTGAAATCTGTCATAAACAATTCCTAGAGATTTTAAGATGAAATAGGTTAAAGCTTGAAACAATACAAAGGTTACACGCGTATCCAGAATTCCAGTTTTATTTTCGTGAGTATGATAATAATTTATACACAAACTCACTGGTCAAATAAAAGTACTTATCACTGAGTGAAATTTACCTCGTGCAACACCTCCGTGAAACCGAATAACAGCTATGGCCATTAGAGAATTCTTCTGTGAACGAGCTGCCTGGGACCTGCATTGATTTACTGCAACAATCCTTACCAAGTTGAGAAGTAGTTCGAAGTGATAAACAACGCTAGTCCCTATCATTTAATTCTGGTTACTCTTTCCGGTTGACTGGAATTCCTCCACTACTACCAGATCCGCATCATCGGTTTTGCCAGTGCAATCGCTTGGTTTCTGAAGTTCATCACGTCGTACACCGTAAGGTTCATTAGTTAAATGTTTGTCCATAGAATCTTAAAAAAAAAGTTCAACATTTCAGTTGGACACAATATATTCGATATATGTTTTGACTTACACTAGCTAATTATTTCAAATTTCCATACGATCTATAAAGCAATAAAAGACGCTTCAGTAAAGAATGCAATAACTTCAGTTAAAATACAGTTTAAAAATATGTATTTAACGCAACTATTGTATTTTGTACCAAAATTAAACTTTATTATAATTTTTGCTGAAATGTAAACAGACATGCTAAAACCAGCAATTAAAATTAAAAGTCACTAATATTTCGTGATTTACGTAAAGAAATATTGGAAACAATACCAGTAAAACAAAATAATTAGAAGGTTGAAATCCGACCCAGAATCCATCACAAATATGAATCGTTCTTAACTGTTGCTACGATCCGGTACCATCCCAATATTAACATATAACATTAAAAGGACTTATTAGCTGTTTACATTCTGCATAGTTTATTAAAAATTATGATTATTTTTTACAGGAAAGAGCTGCAGTTTTAAGCAGATTAACCAACCACTAGCCGGTGTTCTCGGAAACAAGTTGATATTAGCATTTACTCCTCATCGGAACCAAGGGAGGATCTACGGCCACTAGTTGATATTAGCATTTACTCCTCATCGGAACCAAG
>JAGDQP010031860.1:4847-21671 GCA_022664845.1 Lepisma saccharinum
TGCACTTCCCTATGATAGCTTATCGTCCAAGACGGTCTTGATTTCCTCTTAGCCATTGTTTATTGTACTTCCTATGATCGTTTATCGTCCAAGACATCCTTAATTACCTTCTGTTTATTGAACTCCCTCCCTATGGGTAGCCCTGTCGGCAAAAGTTTCCTTGATTTCATTCTTAACTTTAGTTGATTGAACTTCCTTAAAAAAAAATCCTTCAAGACGACCTTGGTTTCCTTTTCAACTTCTGTTTATTGAACGTCCTAAGAAAGTTTACTGATTTTCCAAGACAAGTTATTGATATTAAAAGAAAGACATCTTTAGTATGTTCAGTAGAAGCTTGGAAATTCCATAAGAAAAACACAACCAATGATAAATTACACAATAATAAAACAAAATAACACTGAAATTAACCACAAGTATGTGTTTGATATTGGTATATTTTGTTGTATAGATAGGGATAATTGAAACAGTCACCTGCAACCAAAAGAAAAAGAGTTATTCTCCACCATAGTGTCATATCTTTATCAAAATGAAAGGGCTATGTTCCAATTTTGGCGTGCCACTCCATGTAATGGATTTGATTTTATATTCACATTGTTGAAACTGGCTCAAATCTGGAAGGTGCAGGGATTCAGCCTGCATTGTCACTTTGGGAGGTGTAAAGTCAAAATTGGGAAGGAGTAATTACAGTTTTGCACGGTTTCTACCTATTTTTTTCACCGTAAAAATGTCAAAGTTGGTGAGGGTGTTCTCGAGGATTTAAGGGTCTGGCGGAATCACTGGGGAGGTGTAACAATGAAGTATATCTACGTTTGTTTTCTATCGCTCTTTCTTGAAGAAATGGAATAGAAAGTGGGGGTGTTGGAGAGTTGCAGATAAACCACTAGATGGACTATGTCCATTGTTCACTAAAAAAAATATATTTCTTTTTATTTGGCCGTGTGACCTCTAAGTCCGGAAGAAATAGATGTAACATTACCTGTTACATATAAATAAGCTTTGGTTTGAAAGAATTCAAAATAATTCTGTTGCATATCAATCAGTAATTTTAAACGTAAAATTCAAGGAATTTTAAACGCTAAATTAAATCACTCAAGTTTATAGGTCACATGTTTACGTATACGGTTAAGCCTTACATATACAATTTTATAACTATTAGAACATGTTTATATGTCACCTCGTTACATACATAATTTTATAAATAATTTCGCAACGTTTAGTTTACCACCTTCCGCCATCTTGTTCTTATTTTCCCAGGAAATGGGAAGGAACTATTTATTAATCAAACTGGGATTCCTATCCGAAATTTACAAATCGAGGAGTGATTGAACTGTTGTTGTAAGTCGTGGTAGTAATTTAGTTCATGTCTTCATAATTTCGATACATCATTTACCGATGTGAAAAGACATATATATATACTGTTTTGTGTGTTCATTTCTTCGGCTGGAAGTTTGGTCTAATCGGTGAGACACTGAACTTCTAATTAAAAGAACCGCGTTGAAATCTGGCTTAAGATTTTTTTTTTTTAATTTCCAGTATCCCTGCAAACTGAATGATCTGTTTTATATGTGTCAAGTTAATGAGGAAATTTCTATACAGCTAAATTGCCCCCCCTTTTTTTTCATGAATGTATCTGTATATTTTAAACCGTGATCCTAAAAGTAATGTTTTTACACCTAAAATGATATGGAACGTTCGATAAACTATCCCTAACATGAACACCCCTACTCACAACAGTCTTGCATTTAATTTAAATGTAAAAAATGCTATTTTTTTTTTACGTTTATTACTCACACTTTTTAGAGAATGTATTAGGGGGTGTTAGCATATGTAGACCCATAGTCCAATTACGTGATTTAAGGCTGTAGATCACCCCCGCCATCTTGGTAGGCACTTTCCATTGATTAACATGGGAATTGTTTTACTCGTTTTATACTTTTCAGGAGTATAGTTTTAACTTCTGTTTTCGCACAGTTTATCGTCATGCTCTCTTTTACTCATGCTACTTTATAGAAATGCAATATTTTACACAGGAACAGTATAATTTCCCGTTGCCATATTGTGATTTATATAGCAAACTATTAATAATACATTATAATTATATATTTGGAGAAACTTCACAAACCAAAACTATACAAGAGTCAAAATAACCACCAAGACAAATTTTGTGAAAGCAGACCTTAAATATTCTACATCCGAGAGGCATAAAATGAGTAAAACAATTCCCGTGTAAATCAATGGAAGGTGCGTACCAAGATGGCGGGGGTGATCTACAGCGTTAAACACATCTCTCCAAAACCACAGCCCTAGTCCCACAAGTACCGTACATAATTAACTCCCAAGATAGAAGGTATGAAGACAATTGATAGAAATACATAGAAGTAGTCCAAAGAACCGGGATCGTACCTAGTGCAAAACTAGGCCCTGGCCGACTAACTTCCAATATCATTCGCTATACCCTATCCAGTCCTGAGTCTAAAGGCCATAGATAAATTCAAATTGATATGAGGCCCTTCGAACAGGGTTACCAAGTCTGTTTTTTCAAATGGAGGACAACTTGACTAAAAAACGAAGGACAATTGATAAAAAAGGAGGACATTTGATATAGAAAAGAAACAATGAAGTAGCTCTTTTCACATTCGTTTTTGAAACATGTTCCATGTAACAATATGAAAAAAATATGAATCATCAAGGAGCATTCATTTCTGATTTTCTGTATGTGAATGGAAGGGTGTGTTCGTGTGTGTTTTAATATGTTTGTGTAGTCAACTTGCACAGACGCTATGATAAATTATGTATTAAAACGCAGAAACGAATAGACTCTTACTATGAGAAATAAATTAACAAAAGGTTGCACGCAAAACAGCATTCAAATGTGTGAGAAAAAATATGTAGACCGTAAAACATCGTGCTCTTGACTTAAAAAGGAGGACATTTCCATATATTTGAAAAAGGAGGGAGGGCAAGACGTAAAAAGGAGGACTTGTCCTCCAAAAGGAGGACGTCTGGTAACCCTGCCTTCGAATAGAAGGGCCATAAGTTCCAACAGTTAATTTCAAGAGAAACGAGTGTTCGTAAAGTTTAACGCCTCGATTTTTCAATAAAAATTTCCTTCGTTACCGATCATACACTACAAAAACTGTACCTTTGAATCCAATTTTTGAAAGGCAGGAACGAACCCAAAGTTGAGTTTAGAAGGGCGATTATTCGCCTCCCAGTTCTTGGGAGAGAACAGATTAATAGAAAAAAATATGGTAAAATATGAATCCCTTTCTGTGCCCGTAACTGCCTCTGAAAAATAAGCGGTATAATGTACCCACAATTTTTGAGAATCAGTGACCGTTCCTTCCCAAGAACTGTGAGGCAAAGAAAATCACCCCTCTAAACTCAACTCTGGGTTCGCCCCTGCCTCTAAAAAAATGTGGATACAAAATTGGCATACCCACTATTCAAAGGTACAGTTTTTGCAGTGTATGGACCACATGAGGTCACAAAAAAGGAAACTCATAGCATATGCTACGATAAAAAGTAAAAGAAAAAAGATGGCGGACACTCCCTATTCTAAGGGTCTCATTTATGTCTTACAGCCCTTTATTGAAAATACTGGATAAGCACCACAGTTTGTGGTAAATGTCACAGCTTGTGGTAAATGTCACAAATCAAATGATGTGTGTAAAATCCCTGCAGTGACAACTTGTTCCTGTAAGTATTTATCTCAAATAAACATATAAATGAACCAACCTGTCCCAAAACAATTGTTGAACTGATCCCGGTGCTTTTGTATTTTAACCACATTTTAGAAAGCAAAGAAAGGCACACATAGAAAACAGTTGAATCCGACAAGTTCACTGTTTTACTTACTCCAACTGCATTGGTTAGGATCACGCAGTCGCTATCAAAAACGAGATATATGTAGCATGTCGTCAAAACCTAGAGGATGAGACGTCACAGAATCACGTCAATTAAAAGACCAAAATGTCACGTAATAGCGACGTAAATTTAAATACACCGACGTAATTTTGATTTTTCGACCAAAAATATACGTCTTTTTGACGTGAATGTGCTGCTTGGGGAACGCCGTAACTTAGTTGGTAGAGTTGGTTTCGCATTCGAGAGATCCTGGACTCGATACCAGGCCTCATTCACACCAGACTAACACCGGAATGCTACTTTGAACTTGGGCAATGGCCTTCTCTTTCCCACTTCCATTGCCTCATTCCCTATCCCAGCCGGAGCCATAGATGCTAAAGGCCATAAATAAAATTCAAATTCAAATTTGGACATATCGTATAATCGGATTCCCAGTATTTTCTTTCGGCGGATCTTCACTCATTCCATCATCTTAACTTCCTTCACCCATAACATATGGCTACAACATTTCTTCACGGTAATTCTTGACGAAACACACTCCAGTCATTATCAACCTGATTGACGACTGAAATAAAATTCAAATTTTGAATACCTGTACCTAGGTATGTCTTAATGACTGGAGTACCAGCTGTCTTAATGGTCCACTTCAAATCAGATTCAATAATGACCAAATTTTTAGCTCTAACTCAGTTATTGCTGTGCGACTGTTTATTATTATTTAACTATCTATATCTTTATATACGAGGCTTTTCTTCGGTGGTACCATGCCTGGCTTTCTGAGGTGCACTCAACCTCCTATCGAATCAAGTACCAGAGTGTGCTTGGTATTCCTGGGAACCTTGGGAGATGAAGGCGGTCGAGCGTGGGACTGACTAACCCACCTCACTTCGTACCGTAGGGCAAGCATCTTACCTACCTTAGGATGCGCTAAAATAGGCCTCACCCGATAAGAAGCGTAAAAAAACAGAGGTTAAATATTTCCTTTGGTGTCTCTTCCGACACTTATATAGGCGATCACTCCAGTAAAGTTACGTAGAGCTCGATGCACGCTCCAGCAAAAATTAAAATAGTCACCAAAAGATCTTGGAGCCGCCCAAATGTTTAGTCCATGATAAAGTTAATCTTGTTTTGTATTAAGGTGGAATTCAGATAATATTACCCGCACTATTCACTGAATTTTCTCCACTCCTTTGAACGGAAATGACGAATAATATGAACCTTTTCTCAAGTAAGAAAATAAAAATAATAAAAAATAAAGCAAAACAAAACAACATCGACTAGACTGAGCATCGTTGAGATGAAGAAGCTTTCGCACGTCGACGCTTCCACTCAGGTGATAACAAAAAAAATCCATATTAATCATAATTATCTGTATGGAGGTCGGCAGTTATGTAGTATGGGGGCGGGCTGTGGTAGGAGCGTCATTAAAGGACGTCCACAGAGGGCTGGAGAGGGAGCAGAGAAAGGGGGGACAATGTTTTGGTGAACTTATTGCTTTGCCCGTCAGAAATAACAAGAGAAGCAGGACATAATGGAAGGAAATTCCTTTCGAAAAGAAGAAAAGGAAGAAACATCTAGAAAAACAAAACAAAAAGGTGTGAGTCTGTGCTATTTTCCTTCAGTAAATGCTCAAGGAACAGAAAAAAGTAATATTCGCTTTCTTCAACAGCTCTTGAGTCTGTGTTTCAATGGTCTGGTACCACTGTTCATTGAAACATCATAACGTTTTTGGAAGTCAATTTTCCATTTACTTGAGATTTATTTCTTAATTTTCCTTTTCCAATATTAAGGTTTTGAGGCAGATATACGGGTCGATACTCGAGGTGATAACCGGAGTATGGGGAAGACTGCATAATGAAGAACTCCTCCACGGACTGTATGATTCACGCGACTTTCACGACGGCTAAACTGGGCAGGCCATGTAGCTCGAATGGGAGAAAAACGAAGACTATATTCCGTCGTGGTTGGTAAAATGGAGAGAAAGAGACCGCTGGGAAGACGGAGACGTCGTTGGAATCACAATATTAGAAAGGTTCTTCGAGAAAACTGGCTTGCTCTTGCCCATGGAGAGCGGCGTTTGTTACTGTGGCGATGAACTTGCGAGTTTCGTAAGTCATAGAGTAAGTTACTTAATATTTTTCAAGTATTTTTCTATAAAGTAATATCCACATGTGATTTTGAGGCCATGAAAAATTTATTTTTTCGTACAGCTCCACCATTAAGATAAACCACTAGTGTTGTCACGAGACGAGACGAGACAGAATAATGGCTATAGAAAACGAGACGAGACAGAGCTCTCGTAATGTAAAATATATACTGTATCTTTCCGAGACAAGACTCTCTGGACAAGACATTTTCGAGACGAGACAGCCAAAATCTCGTCTCGTGGGCAACACTACAAACCACGCGGCAAAATTATAAACTACGATAGAGTGTCAATTGTTTATGTCTTTCTTCATCTATTCTATGAGATCAAATTGTTCTTTCATGATTTGATTTGATACTCAAAGCAAAATTACCAAACTTTACCACCTTTTAAAATACAGTATGACGTATTTTGTTTACATTTAAACAGTTTTCCATAGAACCCGTAATCGTAGCGCTACAGATATCTTTTCATCTCGGGCGTTCTGCAGTATTTTGAGAAGTATTGGCAATCCTGCTACACGAAGCCAAAGATTATAAATATAAAGAAAAAGACAGAAATAACGGGACAGAATATTTCTGGAATGTCCCCAATGGAAATAGAATGTCCCAAAATATTTAGAATGAATATTGATATTCCTAGTATATTCTAGGTTGAAATTTTCGGAATATTCCTAGGACGCTCTGAGGATATTCTGAACGAACAGCAAATCGTAGTGTATACGTATTTGGAATCTGTCCAGGAATAAGCTGAACATATGGACTCATCCCGGACTTACTGATATTCAGAATATTCTATGCATGTTCCAGGATAGTCCTAAGATATCCCAAGGATATTGCAATGTCCATAAATGTATTCATAGGATATCCCAAGGATATCCATAGGATATCTGTCCTATATGGGATCTTAAAAAAGTGCACATAAATTAAAAAGGGTTCTGAAAACACAATAGCTATGAAAACTTATTTACAATTATTAAAAGTAATACTGAAAAAAATACGTAAGAAGCTTACGAGACTCAACTTCAAAAAGACACAATTCCCTCAAACTTCATGTGCACGTTGCTTACACTGCATCGCAAAACTAAAGAAAAATTCACCAAAAAATGTATAGTATACCGTATCAAATTCATAAAAAAAAAAAAAAAAATCAAACATACTTTCCAAGATAACGAAGTTGCAGAATATAGGAATGTCGAAGCATTATTTGGAATAAATTATGAAAATAATGTTCTCACTTCGTATATTAGCTCAGTGTTGCCAGTTTATCTAATTGTCGGACTTAGAAGATTTTTTTTTACATTGACAATTCTTGTTAATACGAGTACGCTATAAGTGTATAGCAATGCTAATTTAAGATTGCTATGGAGATGACTGTAGCAAAAGTATTCAGAAATGGGCGAGAAACAGAAATATTTCGCTGTGAAAAATTAATGAAACCGTCGCGTATATCATGACTTGAAAAAATGCGTGTAAAAGTTGCCGCACAGATTGTTGTTCTACCAAATAAATCTAAATACAGCGTTGGAACATGAATGTCTTCTCCGTATTAACATACGAAACATATACTAACACTGTGAGTGATATTGGTGACTCCACCCAGTGTCCAACTGCTGAAAAACAAGGTAATTCTCATCAGGACTCACTTCTTTGGAGATATTTCTTGTTTCTTACTTTTTTTTGTGACCATTTCGGCCATATTTATAGCAGAAGTGGATGACATTTTTTTTTCTTTAAAAAAAATTATGTTAAATATTCTTGTTGCTTCACAACTTGAAAACGTAATTGTATAATTATTATATGCCCTCAGATACAGTAGTGGACCACCGGCCAACGTACTGTTCGCAATTTCGTAAGCAACATTGACATATTCACTGGTAATTCTATCTCTGACAAGGGTTATACTCTAGGTGGAACAAACAGATCATCGCCATATTTGGTACGCGGTTAGAAGTTCCCCTACTGCGTTTATATTTGAGGAAAAATCTCGTCCCTGGACTATCCTGACTGAGATTTTCCAAGGTTTCCCCCTTATTTTCGTCATGCGAATGCCGGGATGTTACCAATGCGAATGCGCAAGACCCTGGTCGAATAGGCCGATATTTCCCCAATACGCTATCTACCCCCGGCCTGAGTCAGGATACTCAAATCAGAGGAAACTGGCATGGCATGTTGGGTTTCCTGAGTCGGATTTCCTCCTACTAATTGCGTCACGATCGCCTTGTAGTTTTCGTGGTGTGAAACACAACGTTCATCTCTTCGTGAGCAAGACATTTTGAAAAATATAAAATCCTAATTTCCAGTTGGTGAAGCCACCCTAACCTCTAGTCTAGACCAACGGTAAAAACACCTTTCCCAAAGTACTGGACCACCCTCCACGCTCCGTTTGAAGACGACGAGCTGTTTTGGTAATGCAATTCAGAGCCTCGCTAGTGGAAGTGGACTTTTTCCTGCTGTAAAGCCATGTGAATACAAAGTGATGATGTGTGCGGATTCCAACTCCGCCACGACCCCTACCCCAGCGCCGCCACCAACTCCATAATTCTGACCTTCTGTTAAACACGGCTATATATATTTTTTCTTATTTTCTTCATTTGCTTTCATTCATTCATTCAACATCGACTATATCTAGATATATACAAGTAACCTTTTTCTTCAGGAGTCAGAGATAGACTGCGCTTTCTACCTGGGAAAACTTGCCGTGTCTTCTAACTTGGTATGCAACAATCGTAGATAACGATTTTTATCACAAACAAAATTACGTAAAACGACCGTCTCTTTTACAACAATTCCAAAGAGTGTTGCTTCTTGACATGATAAAGGGGGGGGGGGGGGGGGGAAGGGACAAGAGAATACTCATATAGACAGACCTTCTGAATTCTTGAAAGCAACCCTGAAAATGGCGTTTTGACAAAGAAGGGGTAATTTTCATTCTGCCAGGATTTTCAGTTCGTGGGGGTGGAAAGTGTAAGTGAAGTTTTGCACGGTGTCTATCGATCAGTTCGGGGAGATGCGTTCAAAAATTTGGTTTGGGAGTCTGGCAGAATTACCCAAGAAACTTTTGAAATACAATGAATTCGTTAATAGCCATATAGTTATATTCTTCTTAACGAAGGTTAGTGTAACCACGAGGAGATCATCGCAATAACTCCGCGACGTGATGTGTGGTGTTTCGCATCGTGTACGTTGAAAGAATAACCTGGTTGTCTAACCTATATGAGTGAATTGTGTGATCAATGTTCGCATTGTGTATAAAGAATAAGATAGTCTAACCTATTGCAGTGAAGTAGAGCATTCGAAAGAAAGAAAATGTGATGTTCCTAAAAAAATAAATTCAGGTTGGTGGGATTCGAACCCGGGTCTGCTGGCACAGTGATCCGATGCTATTTTTCACCAGACCACGAAACCAATTGCTGCTAGATTCTTTCCGACTGATAGTTCAACAGAGTGTGTACACTATAATAAGGGAAGTTACTACGGCGATACACTCTAGTGCATTGGTTCTCAACCGGTGTGCAGAAGTACACTACTGTGCCGCGAGATTTGCTAGGTGTGCCGCAAAGCTTCTGGACTGTGTTTTTGCTCGTACAAGTAGCTAATTCAAATAATTTCACTCAATATTTATTTTGAAAAAGAAACAAGAAAAATATTGATGAGAAACATCATTATTTTATAGGGAAATTATTGGTTAATTAATAAAATCTTAATTTGGTGTAGAGTACATGTAATTGATTTTTAAAGAAAATATACATATATTTAGTGACCAAGTCTCCCGCAATGTTGCTCGTATTGTAGAATGAAGCTCATGAAAGCCTTCGGTCCAGCAGCCGGGTCCCTTACCACTTGTGGTTAACCAAACATTGACACCTATCGCTAGAAAGATTCCGCCAACAATTTTTCTTCAGCGTTGCCATCAAAGGAGATGGCAAAAACTTGAACTCCTCTCCTCCCCTCGTGAATGCTATGTATTTGAGCGACTCCAGAGAGGGAAAAGAAGACAAGGATGTTAAAGAAAGAAGTGCCAACATTTCGGTTCAAAACCATAGAAAACTGGAGGAGATTTCCTCCATGTGATTGTGGTTTAGACGTCCGCTTGGAGTGAGAGAATGTTTTTTTTTTCATGATCTGAGCGCCAGAATACGTTAGGGTGTTACGAGAACGCACTACAAAGAAGAGTGTACCGCGAATGAAAATAGGTTGAGAACCACAGCTCTAGTGGAACCTACCAAAGGACTTTTAGTCTAGCGTAGTGATTGTGCGATGTGATACATCATTTTCGAAATAAATTGTAAATTTTGTATTTTGGGGCTATTTTAGTAAGTAATGACTTTGGCCCGTCTCAAATCCATCAGCTGTTAAATCTAAATTCCACAAACAAACATCCATGCCCTAGCCGGAATTCGAACCCGGGACCTTCGAGTCGCTGGCCCCTTAGCGCCCCAAACCGCACAACTACCAGGTCGGCTACATCATTCTCGACTAAGGCATGATGTGTATGGATTTTAAAACTTATGCAGTGCATAGAATCGTAACGAGTTGAAGAAATTAGTTTACAAAATTGGTTTAAAATACAAGTTAATGAGGGTTTAACCAAGAACAAGGACTTTTAAGTCAAGACAAAGATGCTAATAACATTGTTTTCCCCCTTATGGTTCACTTAATTAATAATTATCTGTACTAAAGGCGAGCGGGACATTGGAATTACTCCCAGTATGCACACAAGGTAAATCCAAAGAAACCATCTAAAATTTCAAGCCTTTTAAAAAGCTGTAATGAAGAAAATGAACATTCTAGAATACCGTACAATACGTGTTACGTTTTGAAAACTAGTTTTTACTACTTTAACTCGTATTTCAAATCCTGCAATTAAATTTAATAGGATAAATTGTTCGTACATTTACTGATAAGAATGGTTCAGTAACGTATTTAAATTATCTACTTAGTTGTCTACACTGTATTTTAAATTATATTTTTTTGGATAATTCGAATTTTGGGGTAATTCGAACTGTTTTACTGTTTTCCCTTCAGTTTCGAATTAGCCTAATTTCACTGCATATCCGTTTGTTATGTACGTGGTAATTATGTATCCTTGCAAAACTGCTGCATTGCGTTTCTCACTCAAATCCCATAAACACAAAATGTACGTACACATTAGCCTCATCTAATACACTATGGGTAGACCATTGCAAAGATCTTGGTATCATATTTGATGAAAAACTCAATTTTACTCCTCACATTGAATTCGTAACTTCTAAAGCACTCAAACTTCTTGGACTTCTCTACAGGTTTACAGATATTAAAGATTTTAGAGCTCTTTGGCTATATTTTCTCACTTGTGTACTTCCTACTGTTCAGCTATCTGGTCTATGGCTTGTGAAACCAATTTATCTAAATTACACAAAGTCCAAAAATTCTTTATCCGCATTGTACAACACAGGGTACCCAACCTGCAACACAAATCTAACGAAGACATTTTGAATTCTCTTGACTTAAAAGACATAGACACAGGAAGAAAACTAAATGACTTAAAATTTCTTTATAAAATAATGCAGGGCACACTCAGGACCAACGACCTTCTTCCACTTTTTAACCTAAGAGTACCCAGACAAAATTCTCGTTCACATCATCATTTCTACCTCTCAAAACCGAGATTGTGTTTGGTCCAGCGATCTCTTGTATGCAGATTATCACATTTTTACAATACTCTTCCTTTGCCACCAGATTTCTGCCTCAGTAAAAGTAAATTTCGAAAGGCTTGTTATATGAATCTAGAATGATAATAATAAAAAAAGATATTATTTATTGCCTATTGCATAAGTCTTTGTTGCTATATTATTTTTATTAATGTTGTTATTGTTTGTTACAAGAACGGTGTAAAATGACGTTTGCTGTATCCGTGCTAACTCCTAATAAATAAATAAATTGCTAGTGATTGCAATAAGTCCTGCATCACAAAGTAACCACAGCATACATCCCATACAGCACAGGTACATTCTAGAAATATGCTACGAGTATCCCCCTGAGAATATTGGAATATCCCAAGGATATTCTCAGATATTCTTAGAACATGCGTAGAATATCCAACGAATATCTGAGTGTCCGGGATGAGCGCATATCCCAAGGATATTCCTGGGGATATCCTAAGTATATTTTACGAGTATGTGGAGTGGAGGACAATTTTTCTTTGGGGATATTCTCAGAATATTCCACGAATCTTCCAGAAATTTTAATCTAGAACATTCGTTTAATATTCTAAAAAGTATATCCTAGGAATATCCCCAAATATTCTGGGAGATTGTACGCATATTGTGGATCTTAAAGGGATATCCCTGGGATATCCTGTGCTATGTGGGGCACTGGTAAAAAAAATCGGTATGTTCCTTGATATATCTCGTAACGTTTCAGTTTGATCAGTAACCCCTGAAAAGCTTAGATAAATTTCTTTTACCTTATTGGATGTTTCCAGTTTTTACTATATGATTTGCGCGCATGCGCATAAAGAGAAAATGGTTTATTATCGTAATTAAGCGTCCAATGTTGTTCAAATGTTTGCTAACGCGCCATCTTGATTGCTCATTTTAGCCAACATTGGAAATATTCTTAATCAATGAGGATTGCGATTCCTAATTAACAAATCGAAAAGGGATTATAAAACGTAGCGTAAGTCGCGGTAGTGCATTGGAGTAACTTAGTTTATGTTTCCGGAGATCGGGCAACACATTTCTGACTCTCTATACATATTTTGGTCTGGTTTTAACATACGATTGGTAGCTTGGTCGATCCTGGACTTGTATCTGAACGACCCGTGTTCGAATCCGCTTCAGGATTTCTTTCATTACCAGTGCCACTGAAATTACTGGAAATGACAATTCAACTAGGTTATCTGACCTTTTTTTTTCCCCTTCTTTTTTTCGGAAATCTGCTCACTGCGTACAAGCAACAGACTACCGAAAGCAGAGTACGGACACTCACAACTCAGAATTGAATTACAAACGTAATTCTAGACTTGAATTCTAAAAATAACCTTGTCTCGAATATGAAGATGGGAATTCATGTAAACCTCTCTCAAGTCACAAGCCCAGTTTTTAGTTTATTAATGAAAGCAGACTTGCTTTTAAACAGAGGAGGGGCGGCGGGAACAAAATAACAAGTCCCTTGTAAAAATTCAAAAAGAGAAATATAGCAGGTATCACAAAGTTACAGCTCTTCCCATTCCATTTTTTTCCTCCCTTGACAATTCAGGGGTTAATATAGGAATGTTGTAACCCATAGGTATGTCGTCCACATGGTCCTTAACACACACACACACAAAGGTACAAGACGCATTGCATTCCAGCGAAGGGAAGAAGAAAGATTTTTTTTTTTCGTATGAAGGGAAAAAATCTGAATGTTGAAGCGAAGGAGAGGCCAGCCAGCATCCAACAAACTAACTATCCCCCGCCAGCAGATGTGTAGTTGTGCATGCCAGCCAGTTCGTCCGCTGTCTCTCGGCGTGTTGCACGGAGACGAATGCCTTGCGATGGAGGATTCCCCGCCGCGACTGGTGGATTGGGCAGCGGCAACGAAAAACTGCACGCTCTATTCTTTGTTTCATTCGAGTGGGCTGGAACTACACAAGAAATGGCAACGTTCAGAAATAAATGAAAAAAATATATGGTACTTATACAACTCGCCAATGACAACAATATTCTCTTTAGAATTACCTGTTGGTAAACAAATATTGCTTGGGAAAAATGTTCAAAGCGATCTCCAGTACGACCACTTCAAAACTGTCGACTGTTTTGTGATTATTACGTCATGGTAACCCTCTGTTTTGCTTTGTATTTATTTTAATGTCTTTAGGGAACTATGGATGGCTCAGACCGTATGGATGAAAATGGAATGAAGATAGTGGGAGGAAACGGGAGCACCCCAAGAAAACCCACGCACACGGTGTTTGTTCACCACAAAGCCCACATGGCATGAGCAGGGATCGATCCGACGACCCTTAGCACCAGAGGTGAGCGCTCTACCAACAGAGCCACCGTGGCCCTGGTAACCCTCTGTTGTCAAGGTAACCAGGAGAATACAATTTTATCTACTATTATTTTTTAAATATATATTTTATATTTGATTTAAAATTTATCTTCGTAGTAAATATAATTTATTTAGTTAAAAAAAAAACTTTTTTTTTTCAGACCTAGAATAAATCAACTCTGAATATCTCGGGAAATAGGGAGAGCTCGAACAAAATACTTCAGTTTTGGGCTCAGATATCTTTATTTATGAATTATGAGACTGATTTTAGTTTTCTAACGGTACAACCTTGGTTTATGGTATATGTATACTATATGCACTCATATTCTAACGCACCCAACTCTATGGCTTACGGTACTCGCCTATTCATCGCCGCACTAACAAACGTTCGCCATTGGATTATACCCTGGACAACATCAAGCCAGTTTTCATCACGAACACCTATTTCTCGAAGATCTCTTCTAATATTGTTCTCCCAACGACGTATCTGTCTTCCCAAAGGCCTCTGTCCCTCCGGCTTACCATCCACGAAAAAATATAATCTTCATTTTTTCCCATCCGAGCTACATGACCTAACCATCTTAGCCGTCGAGATTTCGTTATTCATATCCTATCGGGTGAATCGTATAGTCTGTGAAGTTCTCATTATGCAGTCTCCTCCATTCCCCCATCATCTCGTCCCGTTTCTGCACTATATCTTTCTCAAACTCTTATTTTCAAATACATTCATTTTATGTTCGACAGGATCGTACTCCAACTCTCGCAGCCGTAAAGTATTACCGGCAGAATAATCCACTTAAACCGCATGGTCACACTGATTCACTGACTCACTGACTGATCATCATTATTCACAGGCCAAACTACTGAAGCTAGAAACACCAAATTTGATATGGTGTAGGACTATGAGTAGGTAAAGGGAGAAATCCGACATTTTAAAAAAGTCGCCATTTTGGATCCAAAATGGCCACCAAACCCATTCTTGTATAGAATACACAACCTAAACGATTGGGGCAGTTGAAATGAAATTTGGTATTAGGGTATAATATCACCAGGAGGTTACGAAAATATTACAAAATGTTGAGAAATTCGCTATCTTGAATCCAAAATGGTGGACTTAAAAATCCACTTTCCACACCGTTTGAGCTAGAGATACGAAATTTTTGGCATAAAGGTGCATTATGACGAGTAGTTTAGGAAAATATTACAACATTTTGGAAAAGTTGCCATCTTGGATTCAAAATGGACGCCCAATAACTCATTTTCCACACCCTTTGAGCTAGATGAATGAAATTTTACATGGAGTTGTACCATCACAAGTAGGTCAGGACAATATAATAAAACATTCGAAAAGTCGTCAACTTGGATCCAAAATTGCCGCCCCAAAACCCAATTTCCAAACAATTGAAGCTAGGGAAACGATATTTTGTATGAAGTTGTATGACGAGGAGTAGGTTACAATGAATGGGGCAAAACTCCCCTTGGAAGGGTGCAGATGGACACCATGGCAGTGTAGTCCTGCAGGGAGATTTTGGCTAAGAAAAAGGGGGCGCAGGCCCCCAGCGAAGCAAAGCGAGTCGTTCTATATAGCTTTAATTTCAGGTTTGGAGTTACTAGTTTCCCTTCAGGCGCCTCTTCAGGTGGCGGATAGGGGAATGCCGATCAGATTCCTGCGCCTTGTGAAGTAAATGGCGTCTTCGGAGTATCCTGAAAGACTGACAAAATCGAAAGTGTATTTGCTACGTTCGTAGAAGCCAGTCGATTTACCCAGACAGCAAGCAAGGGATATCCCAGGAATATATCTACAATATGAGTATTATGTCCCAGAATATTTAGGATCAAATAAGGATATCCTACACGGAGCTCGAAATATCCCTTTTAGATACCTCAATATGCGTACAATGTCCCAGAATATTTGAGATCAAATAAGGATATTCCTATATAGAACTACTTTTTAGAATGTTAAAAGGATATTCTAGGTTGGAGTTTCAGGAATATTCGTAGAATATTCTGAGAATATCCCCAAAGAATAATTGTTCTCGACATATTCGGACATTCAGATATTCGTAGAATATTCTACGCATATACCAAGAATATCTTAGAATATCCTAGGAATATTCCAATATACCCACGGGGATATTCGTAGCATATTCGGTGATGTCTGGATAATAGCAAATACTGCCAGTGAACTTGCTTGTGGTAATGATTTAGGTTGTAAATACGGTTTGTGCTCGTTGCTAAATAAAATATTTATTTATTTAACAATCTCCGGATACAACACAATTTGGACCATTTTACACAGGATATTAAGACGAAGGATTTTGGAGGGAATCAGCCCTGATCTCATTCAAGGTAGACCTGCTATACCGCCATTGGCTTCGTGAGACAGAGGGAAATCAGGGAAAACCTCAGCCAGAATGACTGATATACTGGGAATCAAACCAGGATCTTCCCGATTACAATGCGAGCACTCTATTGACTGGTCTACATCGTTGATTATTAAAGATGCTTTAGAATTTAGAAGCGCTTTCTTTTCTTAAAAAAAAAGATAACTTGTCATCTTCTTACAGTACAAGTACCGTATCGAAGAGGGGATGCGGCGTTGGACCAACACTTCGTACGACCAACAGCCTCTCAAGCAGCAAGAACCGGCGTACGACCAACACCCCAGGGGAAAATCCTGTGTTGGTCGAACGCCGTGTTGGTCCAACGCCGGTACTTCGGGAGTGTAGTACCGGCGTTGGACCAACACGGCGTTGAACCAACACGGTGTTCGACCAACACAGGATTTTGCCCTGG
>JAGDQP010031861.1:713-21670 GCA_022664845.1 Lepisma saccharinum
GCGGATGATGTAGATTTAATAGGGGACGATATAGATGCACTACAAAGCAACACCGATGTCTTAGTAGAAGCGTGCGATGAGATAGGTCTACAGGTAAACATAGATAAAACAAAATACATGGTAACAAGCCGAAGCACAGGGAATGAAGGAATTAAAAACATAAGAATTAGGGATGAGGTCATAGAGAAAGTAAACAAATTTAAATACTTGGGAGCATACGTAACAAGCAAAAATGAGGTCACGGAAGAAATAAAAAGTCGCTTAGTATCGGGGAACGCATGTTTCTACTCAGTCCAAAAACTTCTAGCATCGCGATTAATATCAAGGAAATTGAAATTAAAAATATACAGAACGGTTATTCTGCCGGTAATTCTTTACGGTTGCGAAAGTTGGAGTACGACCCTAGCAGATGAACATAAATTGCGTGTATTTGAAAATAAGGTTTTGAGAAAGATATATGGGCCAAAACGGGACGAGATGACTGGAGAGTGGAGGAGACTGCATAATGAAGAACTCCACGGACTGTACGATTCACCAGATGTTGTAAAAATAATGAAATCGAGACGACTAAGGTGGGCAGGGCATGTAGCTCGGATGGGGGAAAAACGAAGATTATATTCAATCCTGGTTGGAAGGCCCGATGGAAAGAGGCCATTGGGAAGACCGAGACGTCGTTGGGAGGACAATATTAGAAGAGATCTTCGAGAAGTAGGTGTTCGTGATGAAAACTGGCTTGATACTGCCCAGGATAGAATCCAATGGCGAACGTTTGTTACTGCGGCGATGAACTTGCGAGTTCGATAAGCCATAGAGTTAGTTAGTAAAGATATGGTGTAAGTAGTCCTATATCGCCGCGGGGCATATGATTGCTAACTGCATGTTAACGCATTAGCACTGGCTGTAGTTTGCCGAATTGTAAGATAAATTTATTAAGCGATCAATATGTCGACTTGTATGCCAACAAAACTCAATTTGCGGGAAGTTTTGAACGAAGAAAGTGCCATTAAAAAGTGAAGGAATGTTGTCAAAAGCTTATGGTGATCATGCTCCATCAATGTCGATGTTGAGTATTGGTTTCGACGGTTTAAAAATGGTGATTTGGAACCTTTACTCGATGCAGACCGGAATCAAACTCAAGAAGAACTTACACAATCATTAAATTTTGATCAATCAACGATTCCTAGACGTTTAAAGGCCATTGGAATGATTCACAAGCAAAGCAATTGGGTACCATACGAATTGAAGCCGAAGGACGTCGCAAGGCGCAAAATCACTTGTGAATTGTTGCTTCAAAGACACAGAAGAAAATGTTTTTGCATCGTATCGTGACAGGTGATAAGAAAATTGATACGCTACGATAATCCGAAGCGCAATCATGGTGCGGGCCAAGTGAACCATCAACATCAACGGCAAAGTCGAATATTCATGAGTCCAAGATCATGCTCTGTATTTGGTGGCATCAGTAAGGTGTAGTGTATCACGAGCTGCTCAAACCCAACGAAACCATCACTCGGGAAACGCTACCGACAACAATTGATACAGTTGAGTCGAGTGCTGAAGCAAAAAAGGCCATGTTACGCGAAAAGACACGACAAAGTGATTTTCCAGCACAACAACACTCAACCTAATGTTGCGAAACCGGCCAAGGAAACATTAGAAACACTTAAATGGGATATTCTTCAAATACTGCTCCTTCCAATTACCACCTATTTCGCCGACCAGGTAGACGTGCGGTCTAAGGCGTTAGGCCAACGACTCAAAGGTCCCGGGTTCGAGTCCCGGCAGGGGCATGGGTGTCTTTTAACTCGAACGTGACGGGCCGAAGTCAACAGTTACTAGACTAGCTCATAAAATGAAGTTTACCAAAAGTTTTTTTTACCACCTATTTCGATCGATGACTCATGGCTTATCTGAGCAGCGCTTCCGTTCTTATGAGGATATCAAGAAATGGGTCGATTTGTAGATATCCTCTGAAGATGTGTCGTTCTTTCGACGTGGAATCCACTTCTTACCAGAAAGATGGAAAAAAGTACAGGCTAGCGCTAGTATGGATGACAATATTTTGAATGATAAATTTGTAATAATTTTTTCACACTAGAGCTGTATTTTTACGAAACAATCCCTTAAAATTAATGCACACACCCGATACTATACATCCCATCTTATTTCGAGCGGAAAATTGCTAATCTTTTCTCTGAGGAAAATCCTCTTTCTGTTCTCGCAAGATAAAACATTCCGCTCAAATCGAGGGAAATTCCGCTCTTGGAATTTAGTGTGTGGGTAACCAAGTCCAATAGCCTATCTAGTGTAAGTCCAGAAGAACTAGGAATTAAAAATTGCTGTAATGTAATAATTAATATAGCAGTTTTTAATTTATTACGAACTAATAAGATGAAATGTTAGACACCTTGCTCGCTCTTCTTGATTTTTAGTGTGTTTTTTTTCTCGAATGTTGAAACAATGATAGTATAGCAACGTTATTTCATTCCTAGTTTTTCTGGAGTGACGTCGAGTGGCAGAAAAAACACGAGGTTATGGAGGTTTGCTATCTGAAAATGTTCATATGTATTACAAGTAGATTACGTAGCTGGTTATGGCAACCCTGGATTAGAATGTTTAGAGCAGCTGGGCATTAATGTTGTATTTATTCCAGCAAAAACACATATTCAAGATTGTTTCTGCATGTTCTAGAAATTTCTATTCAAAAGTAAAGTAATTTTTGTAGTTGATTTTATATTTCTTATATACTAACTGAAGCAGTATCAAACTAATTGCATACTATGCCGTTATATTTCTACACCTATTACGATAATGGAAAAGCTGTGCAGGTTTAATGGTTAGCGTCTCTGGTGCTGATCGCGGGGTCCCGGGTTCGATTCCCGTCTCTCCTAAGATTTTTTCCAAAGCGAGAGGGTCTTGAACGGTACCCAGCCAGCAACGTGTCGCAATTGGGGAGCTGCTGTGCATAAAAGACAAAGACATTGTGAGCTTCGCCTCTCCTCTTCTCTCTCAACACGTCTGGTCAGCGTGGGGAGCAGTAGACCAGCTCCTCCCTCAGGGAGAGGCTTAATCCAGTAGTGAATTGAATATGGCTGTGAATTATTATTATTATTATTATTATTATTGTTCGATTTGTTACATATTACGAAGGAGGATCGTAAAGCTAGAGGTTGCTGGTAAGTTTCAACATATAGAAATACAAAGATTTTATCCCTGGTTGGGATGATATTCGGAATCAACAGCCGGGGATGAAATACTCACGCACCAGGGAAGATCCCCCATCCCCGGAATCCCTCACGGTAAATCGAACATTGAAGGATAATGAAGAAACAATAAGAAAGCAGATACAGTAAAACTTCTATAGCTTAAAAGAGTCACCGGATCTGTATTTGGAACCCGGTTGCAAAGGCGGGTTTTAATTCTTTCCTCATAATACACTGTTGGGTCTGAACATTTTGTTAGGAGTGACCAGGAATGGGGAAGTTACCCCCAGAGGACCAAGAATACGACAAAGAAAAGTTCCTGGCATAGCAATTACACACGGAAATAACCTCATATCACCGGAAAGAAAAACACCCACGGTGGTGTGTAAATAACTCCTCCGTGCAAATGCTATTCTGAAAGAATTTGCGAACTTTCAAATGAAACTATTGATGGATTCAAGCCACAGAAACAATATCAGCTCAAATCCAGTCAAGACAGGGACGCCAGTCTAGATTCGATCATAAGAGTCTGGTCATTCGGGCCAAGTTTTGGACCGGGTTTTGGACCATACGTGACCCGGTTTCAGCTCTGAAAAC
This sequence comes from Lepisma saccharinum, assembly GCA_022664845.1. Lineage (NCBI taxonomy): Eukaryota > Metazoa > Arthropoda > Insecta > Zygentoma > Lepismatidae > Lepisma > Lepisma saccharinum. The sequence goes on from JAGDQP010031861.1 coordinate 4,514, forward strand.
GTCAATTCACTTTTTCCAAATATACGGGAAAAACAGTACCGGATAACGTTTAAAATTTAGGGATAAGAAAGAGTTAAAGATTACTACACAATATGATAAATGATATTCTAAACCATCATTTCAGTCATGGAAACATCTTTCATTAAAATTTCATGCAAGCAAATTTTACACCTCAATTAAAAGTTCGATATTTGAAACCGCATAATACTTTTCATCAACTATTCAACTCAACTCAACTCAACTTACAGTGTTGTTATTAGAATTATTTTGGATGCATACAATGCAGAGCATAATATAAAATCAAGTGGGGCGGCTTGAGTGCAAGGACACATAGTTAAAGGGCGTACACGTTAAAGGATGTATCCCATCATCCCTTCATTTTACATCACATTCTACATTGTATGCAACGAAAACAATGCAGATAACTACATTGAAATTACATTGAACGCTACGTAATAGAAGTGGCTAATAGTAAGAATTACTGTTAATTTGATTATTCTCCCTTTTTTGCGAAAGATACAGACAGGTTTTGCTATAAATTTAGCTGATTGAGATCTATTTAAAGATGGATTTTTACTATAGTTAAAGAGATACAGTACACTTAACTGTGTAGTAACACACACATGCGCATCATATTTGCAGTTCTTTTGTGCAAGAAATACTAGCATGTATAGCCAATTACATCCACAATATAATGAACACCTTATAAATACTGTACAACGGTGCTTTCTAGGGAAATATTTCCTTATGGAGTACGTTTGCTTACTCTCACAGACGGCTATAATCTGGATCTTATACGCAACTTTGAGTAAGATGTAAGTCATTGTCAAGTGGAAATTCACGGTGATGTAACTAGTAATAGCCACTATAAACCGAGGGTACAAAGAAACAAATGCATTGCTCACCGCTTTTCGAAAGTTTTGTAAGAGAAACATTAGAAATTGATAATTCATTATATTATTTACATATTATACATTGCGCACAATTGTTTGGCCTTAAAATTACCCTATAGAGTGCATTTTCTTGAATATTTCTTGTATAAAGGTCGTCTAATTTCATTTTTACATTGCTCGTAAAGCAAGCAACATTATTTCAGAAAGTACAAAGGCACGTATTTAGGAAAATACAAATCACACGTGCTATCCATCCCAGTATTTAAGTAAAGTTTATTTATTTTTGGAAGGTGTTTATATGCTAGCAAATATATTTTGTGTAGCAAAAACTTCTTTGTTTACGACCTCTTGCTATTTGTATTTGGTTTTCTCGTGTTGTACGTTATCTTTACGCCAGTTTAAATCCCCTCAATTCTGACGATTCAATTTAATCTTCAAATTTGTATAAAAATCCTTAGATATGATACGAGGGTGCAACGAAATATCCACCGAAACAAAATTAATCCTTAAATTATATTTATCCACAGACAAAATGCATGTTGGTGCAACCGAGTTCAAGCATCAGAAAATCCGTGACAAGTTTTTCTATGATACATGTTCTAGCCGTTAAACCACGGTTGGGTAAATAGTGCTGATACTAATATGAACATTAGAAATTTTAGGAATTATAACGGGATACTAAGGAAGGGAGCCAACACACACTGTGTGATTAAAAGTATCCGGAAACCCACACCTGAAAATGAAGTACAACTTTGAGTCACCCTCCATCGGGAACACTGGCAGTAAATACGGTGTTGGCCCACAGCCTTGATGGCTGCCTGCACCCTCGAAGGCATACTTTCAATCAGGTGGCAGAAGGTTAACTGGGGAATGGCAAATCATTCCTCGCGGAGCACCAAAATGAAAAAAAAAGTAACGATGTGGGCCGGTGTTGTCTAGCACGAAGTCGGCGTTCCAAAACATCCCATAGATGTTCTATCTTATTCAAATCAGGGCTATGCGCAGGCTTATGCATTAGTGGGACGTTGTTATCGTTAAATCACTTCCCCACAATCCATGTAGTATGAACACAATGGCAATTCCAGGAAAGTGCTTAAAATGTGTACGTAACTTTGTGCCGTTACATCGCCACTTAAAGCAACAAAAGAACCAAACCCTTTCCAGGAGAAACATGCCACACTATAACTCCACCATCACCGAAATTCACAGTCGGCATTATACAACTCAAGCTGTCGTTCACCAAGCATTCGCCACACACAGACCCTACCATCAGAACGCCACATTGTATACCGTGATTTATCACCCCACTCGACGGGTTTTCCACTGTTCTTTGGTCTATTTTTTACTCTTCTTACACCACGGGAGGTGGCGTTTGGCAAACGCATATGTGATGGGTAGATTATGGGCAGCAGCTCGGCCATGGAAACCAAGTTTCTGATGCACCTGGTGGCCCTGGCGCCGATCATTTACTGTGCTTGAAGAAGTTTGGAATTCTTGTGTAGTAGTGGCGATGGATAATTGATAATTACGCTGCACGACACTGTTTACGACTCGACAGCCTCTACAGGTCAACATGAGAGATCAGCCTCCATACTGTTTGGTTATACACGTCCCTTCACGTTTCCACTTCATTATAACATAAAAATCAGTAGACCTATCAGGTTCAGTAGGATAAAAATCACGTGAACAAACTTCTTACACAAGTAGCACCCAATCACTAGGCCACATTGAAATATTGTGAGTTACTCAGACCGTCCCATTCTGTTGTATCGCTCTGTCTGCTGACTACTGAGATCGCTGGCTATGTGTTCCACGAGGTAGGTGGCAATACTGTGTCGCCTTCTGTTATAAACACACGTTTTACGGGGGCCGGATATTTTTGATCGCATAGTGTATCTCTTCGCTACTTCAACGATGCAAACTTCGTAGCTCCGTACAAGCAGACATACAATTTCACGTAGAGCATTCACGTAGATTTCTTCTCACGAACCTTAAAACTTAGTTTTTCCTTCTCTCCAAGTTGAAATTTAATATAGAACAAAAGTCAAGTGGTTGTTAATCTTGACCAAACTGATATTTATTTCAGAAGGAAAGCTAGGTTCCTCACTAGAGTAGAATTCTTGTTTATCTTTCAAAGTTTCTTCACTGAGATCACTTGAGAAAGTTCTTGCAAGTGCCATATCCTCCTCTTAAGTTAAAACTACTTGAAAAGTTCTTAAGAGTATGAATACATTTGAAGACCGCAAACGAAAAGAGCAAATACGTCAACACGCTTTAAACTGTCAAAACTGGATAAACACTTTATATTCCAGACCGAAATAAACGAGATGCGACTTGGAGAGCCTCATGGTATTAATATAAATTTACAGGTTCGAATCTTAAGTTGTTTTAGTTTCCATGCACATGTACGTGAAAGGATAGTAACAATGCAGATAATGCTAGAACCTATGTTACGAAAGAAAAACGCGATAGGATAATATTAGTGAAAATATGTTCAGTAGCTGGCACTATCATTTTTAAATGTTTAATATTATTTCACGACTCAATTTCAGTAATTTACGAGTCCCTTGCACCACTCAATTTTAGTAATCTACGAGGTTGGCTGGAAACTAACAAGAAAAAGGATACGAGTAAACTCAGGAGTTCTATTTAGGGCAAGGAAAAGTGAACTTAAAGTTAACATCCAAAATTTTGGATAGAGTCGTCACATTCTCAACTAAAGTAGATTCTAAGACTATTTAGGCCTTGCCGGTACTGATTCACCTAGAAACGGAGATACCAATCAGACCAAACCAAACCAGAACATCACCCTAAGTGACCCACTATAAAGTATTCAGTTATGGCACAAATTAGAAAAAGTGATTCATTTATCTTTTCTTCAATAATGATTCGTAGTGCACATCTTGGAATATTCTGAGTTATAGTCCCTTACATGATCTTCGAATTCGCTATATTAGGTCATATAAAAGAAAATCAAACGTTAACAGGAGGTTGTTTGACTAAATTAGATACTGGACGCAACCTCAATACAACCAAATGTCGTGAAAGAGACGAGACATGATGATTAAAACGGCAGAAAAAATGAATTTTGAGTTGTTTGCAACATGATTCAGAATTATAGTCTTCTTTAATATTAATTCCACATGTGTTATTGTCTCTGAGAACTTTCCTGGAATTTGTTTATACGAAATTTGAACAACGCATATTCCTGCTATTTTCTTTCTGTTAATGAAAGGTAGGGTTATAAACATTATAACGTGAAGGAGAAAAAAAAAAGGAATGTACTTTATTTAAAAGAAAATTATATTTTGCAGTTTTTACTAGGTGATATTGCATTTTAAAGATGCGCATTTAATTTTCTACGGAAAGAAAATTGAAAACTTACTTTTCAGGCCTTTTTTTTTTTAAGGAACATGAAAAAAGAAGAGAGATTCCAATATTCTGTGAGCTCTCATATTAAATTGATGTCTTACGTCACAATATGAGACAGAAGTCAATATCTTTGGATTTGGAAGGCATTTTCTTCTTCCTCCCTTCTTTCCTGCATGACTTGGAAGAACTTTCATCACTCAGAATAGCACTAGAGTTGATTGGAACTTTTCGAAGGAATAGATCAGAGACTTACTATGTTTGTCAGAACACATATGTTTACTTCGTATAAATTATGTGCATTCTAAAATAATTGTTTAGTGACAGAAACCTTTTTAGTAACTTACAATTTATAGCTAAAGTTTGTTATCAGTGTGCGAAACCTGTGCGTAACGCCAGTATTTCTTCCATTAATTATCAACTATTAGCAGCACTGAGGAATGTTTTTTTCATAAAAAAAAAAACGTTGCTCTGCATGGGGATTAAACCCAGGTCTTCCATTCAGGACGCTGACGCTTTACCACTTACTCCACCGAGACGGCTGAATACAAGCAATTCCGAGGCTATTTAAGAATATTTTTAATTTCTAAGTGAGCGCTGGCATATGTGAAAATTCTCCTCGAGTGGAAATTCAAATCATGCTTCCTGGGCATAGGCGTCCGCGGGATGTGATTGAGGTAGGTGTCAGTTGATAAATAAGCAAAGTAAATAAGAGACCTCATACCTTTCGGCTTACAGCTGACCCGAGAATCAAGAAGAGACATTCTCTCTCTATTGGTTTTCTTCCGCCCATTAAGTCAATGCAAATCCAAGGCTTGCCATTACTAACAAGAAGTGCTTCCCAACTGTAAAACGGGTTTAGAAAATCTGAACTGTGGATTTGATAGTCTGCTACATGGTATGACTTTCGTCAAAGTTGTAGCTGCTGATGGGCTCCGAGTTATGGCCCAATAAAATTATTGGGATTGTGAAGTCGGACTTTGGGAACATTCACATGTTTAATATCTCCATATTCAATTTAGCAATAACTGAAACTTTCACGGCTTAATAAAAAATCTACATGTTATCAATTGCCATCTATAGTATGGCCATAAATGATACAGTGCTGCTAACTTGTATTATTTCAAATGGCACTACGCCAGTTAAAATAAAATGATAAAATGAATTCCCGATACGTCCCGATACGGGAAAGACCCTTATCTTGGTCATTTCAACACTACGCCAGTGTATAACGTATTTTGAAAGAGCACATTAAACAAAAGGTAATACAGCACGCATTATATACAGACCTACAAACTTTAGAAGAAATATGATTGAATAATTCTCTCTCAATCCATGGTCTAACTTTACATTTGTGACTTAATCTGATTTAATACACACTAAATTCAAACAATGGGATTCCGCTCGATTTGAGCGGAATATTTAATCTTTAGAGAGTGGAAAGAGGGACCACTCGTTTAGAGTGGTTTTCATAGGATAAAAGTTAAAAATTTGCGCTGGACAAAAGATGGGATCTATGATAGCTCATTTCGATGTGAACGTACGCATAATATTTTTAAGGTGAATTTCCATCTATTCAGATAAAGTTTTCAATTTATGAACATGAAAACGATGTGATAAAATACTGAAAATTTAAGAAGTAGCAAAACGAAGCATTTATTCATAGCTAGTGAGAAAAAGTAATGTACTTATGAAAAGAGATCTGAACCTGATACCTTGCGGAGAGCTCTCCAACGCCTTATCCGCTCAGTGAGGCGACAAACTACAAGAGTATGCATTCGAAATTATTTCCTTAGTATCGTCAGGTACTTGAGAAAGACGTTCAAAGATGTCTTGTACATATCTTACTCTTGACGTTTTCTGGCATATTTTTGTCACTGAGAAAAGTTTCCAGGTCTTATGCTGCCATTTTAAAATAAATGTAACACGATAAATTTGACAGTATGCTTCGTCTTTGTATCACCTTCGCAGTAACAAACGGCGGAGAACACACTTGACTAGTAGCCATGATGTATTGCGAATCGCTCAAAAAAGATGAGAAATAAACCATTCTAAAGAGACGAAAAATCGCTCTTTCAATCTTGAACAATGAATTACATCCCAAAGCATCGGAATCCCATCTAGAAAGATGACATTTTCCATCCGAAGAAAGCGTTTCGTTGAAAACCAGTCTCTTTGATTGAAAATTCCGCTTTAGAAAGAGTGGTCTCTTTCCCCTCTAACAAGTAACACTATTTCAAGTGGACACTCAGATCTAAATGAGATATACATATTTAAAATCAGCATAAAAAACTGAGTTTGTGTGTAAAATATTAGGTGTCATTGGCCAGTGATTGAAGAGAAATTGATGATGCAATAGTCAGATTCTTCTCTGTGGAGAGTGATATAAAAGTTTTGAAATAACATTATGTTTTTAAATTGTTGAAATAAATGGAAAGCAAATACACAGTGATTGGTACTGAGTGGAAGGCGCTTTCTTGTGGAGGGTATATTCTTAATGGCCGCCATCTTGAAGTCCGCCACATTGAATCTCGATTGATTTTCTTAAATGGGAAGGGGGTCGTGTAATATGTCATTCTGGGCTAGAGATTTACGGGAAATACGTTTTTGAAGTTAGTTTTGCTGTAAATGTAATAAGAGACATAAGAGTATGTGACACTAGCTTGGGGTAATGATACAATAGCCTGAAAACACCTATTTTGCCTTGAAATAACGACGGAAATGAAACCCAAATGCGTACAAATCCATATCGATCGGGCACTATGCTCAGGAACAATTTATATGTATTTTGTCTCATTTCCGTCATCATTTCGAGAAGAATTGGGTCTTTCTAGGCTATTGTATTGTTACCCCCTTATTATACCCCCGTGTGACATATTACACGACCCCCTTCCCATTTTAGAAAATCAATCGAGATTCAATATAGTGGCCACTAAGAATACACCCTCCACAAGAAAGCCCCTTCCACCCAGTACCCATCACTGTGTATTTGCTTTCCATTTCTTCCAGTAATTTAAAAACAATGTTATTTCAACACTTTTATATCACTCTCAAAGAGAAGAATCTGACTATTGTATCAACAATTTCTCTTCAACCACTGGCCAATGGAACCTAATATTTTACACACAAACTCAGTTTCTTATGCTGATTTTAAATATGTATACCTCTTCTAAATCTGAGTGTCCACTTGAAATAGTGTTATTTGTAAGAGTGAATATTCCGCTCTTTTTATTTAATGTGTATGCAGCAAGTAAAATTGTATAATGTCAATTTGGTCGTATAATAACGTTGATTGCTGAATGACTAAACCAATGTTGGCAGGGTATAATATCTTCATTAAAAAAAGTGTCTCTAATAATAATCGTATGCATGAAATTCATCAAAGAGGTTGAAAAGCGTAAAACATACGGTAGTGGTTAGTTGACATTAATATCAGGGAATTTTGTAGAGATATATAGTATAATGTGTCGTGCTATGGGCCATAGGCAACGCGAGTAGAGAGGGCATGCACACATAGAAAGTGCGCGGGGAGTGTGGAAAGTAAAGGCATGAGGAGGAACCAGTGCTTGTGGTGGTAGGAGTAAGTGCGAACGAATGCTGATGTTTCTGTGTGTGAGCATTCGACCACGAAGGTCAGGTAGTGTCATTGGACACAGAGTGCGATGATACTGTGGAGGTTGCTATGTAAACAAGTTGCGGGTAGTTGTGTTAATTGTATATTAGCGAACATACGACACAACAGATCAATTGACCTGCTATGGTTCATACTTGGAATAGTAAAAGGGATTTGAACTAGGTAGATCACGGATATTGTGGTAAGTGAGGGCGATATATGGAAGTGGTTCTGTGTATTGTCTAGGGGACGAGAATGCGATTTATTAACCGCATCATCTGTGTACAGAATACGACAAGCTGTGGTTGTTAGGCTGTTAGCGGGTGTGTTCGCAGGAAACTCCAACGCAGGAGGAACGTCTCATTACAGAACAGAGTAAAACGCAACTTTGTAACGAAGAAGTTGTTGTGGATGAGTTTAACACACTAATGATAGACAACGATGGCAGAGATAATGAGGACATTGAAAGCGATTTCGGTGATGATACAGCGTTAGCAGGAGGAACGACGTTGTAGCCAGAACGAAGTCCACTAGTCGTTGAACACCATGAAGGCAATAGTTCGTCATCTTATGCTCCATCACCACCAAAGAAACCGTTCACAAAATTCCCGGACAATTACTTGGCCGATGCATACAAGATCTGGACCAACCAGACCAGAGGGACGCGCCTGTGTCTTGGATTAGCGATTGACATGTCACCGCGTCTGAAAATCACTTCCGTTATGGCAGAAAAGCGGAAAATAAAGAATTAGATAGTCTTGCAAAAATTTGAACGCCTTGCAGACGCCGGTATTCCTTAATAATGCTGTACGTAAGCATTTCATCGCTATGAGACTACGCAATGCAGTTATTCACGACCGCACAATACGCATCTGGACCACCAATATTAAGAAATAAATTTATCCACACAACACCTTATCATTCACAGCGTCCAGATCATGAGTCACGCGCTTCAAACGAAAACAAAATAGTTTCGCGCAAGATTGCACATAAAGTTAATACGCGAGTCGTCGTTGATGCCACTGCTGTTCAAACAACCGCCGCAGACTTTGTTCATGAGATCAAGTCTTTCATTGCAGAGCACGAGTTGACTCCAGAGTAGGTCCTTAATACAGACCAGTCTAGATTTGATAAAGAGTTCCATTCTGGCAGAACTCTTGCCATGAAGGACAGTAACCCAATCTTTGGTGCCATGGGTTCAATCACCGAAACGTCGCATTCATACAGAGTAAGTCAAAATGATGGACCCGATTTCATAAATTTATTTTGTGAAATATAATGAACATATCTTAATGTGAACTACGCGCAAGGAAAGGCAAAAGTTCAAAGTTTAGTTGAGTTTAGTTTATGTCCCGCGTGGTTGCGTTGTCTACCGCTACGCGGCGCTGGAAGCAGTTAACGAAAATGGCGCGGACTGGAAAGCAGAAATCGTTCTGTGTGCTGGATTACCATGTAAACAACTCTGTGATGAGTGTTCAACGGCATTTCCGTACCAAGTATGGCAGAGACCCACCTACTGGAAAAACCATTCGTACGTGGTATGAAAAATTCAGAGATACGGGCTGCATCTGTAAGCGAAAATCGACTGGCCGTCCTTCAGCTGAGGAAGAGACAGTGAAACGTGTTCGCGCCAGTTTTGTGCGGAGTCCACAGAAGTCTACCTACCGGGCAGCGAGGGAACTTGAAATGCCACAGAAAACTGTATGGCGAATTCTGCGGAAACGTTTACAAATGAAATCCTATCGCTTGCAACTGCTACAAGCCTTAAGAGACACTGATTATGCTGCTCGAGCGTCTTTTTCGTGCTGATTTTCTCACGTTAATGGAAGAGGATGGGTTCACCGAAAGGTTACGTTACAGTGATGAAGCGGTGTTTCACCTTTCTGGGAATGTGAATAGACACAACGTAAGGATCTGGGGAACTGATAATCCCCACGCAGTTGTGGAACACCAACGCGATTCACCCAAGGTGAATGTGTTTTGTGCCATTTCCCCTGAAAAGATTTATGGGCCCTTCTTCTTCCTTGAACCTACTGTGACAGGACATGTTTTTTCTTGATATGCTGCAACAATGGCTCCTTCCACAGCTCGAAGAGGATAGTGCAGATTTCATTCTTCACTTGGATGGTGCCCCTCCGCATTACCATGGCAGCGTTCGGGATCATCTCAATGAGGCACTGCCACAGCCCTGGATAGGCCGTGCATCTCAGGAGGATCGAGTTCTCATTCGTTGGCCACCTCGTTCCCCCGATCTGCCCCGTGTGATTTCTTTTTGTGGGGTTTCATAAAGGATCGTGTTTACGTACCACCACTTCCAACAACATTGGGTGACCTTCGCGCCCGCATCACAGCAGCCATTGCAGAGATTGACCGTGACACACTACACGAGGTTTGGCAGGAGATAGACTATCGGCTTGATGTGTGTCGTGTTACGCGAGGTTCTCACATAGAGCACTTGTGATGTGACTGAAAAAACTTTGAGAGTTACCCTTCTTACCACATGTATTACATTCAGATATGTTCATTATATTTCACAAAATAAATTTATGAAATCGGGTACATCATTTTGACTTACCCTGTATATGATTATGCCGGTAATTGGAATTGATGGCACACTACTTCCACACATGTATATTCTTGTTGCGGAGCCCAGTAGTCACTTTCCAGCGAGCATGGCCGCTGAATTTCCTAATGTGAAAGCACATGCAAAGAAGATCAGCGAATATAACAAAACGCGATTTGCAAATCTTCCTGGAGCAAGTTTTGTGGTCTGATCTGCAGGGTGATGATCGTGTTTTGCTTTTGGTCGACTCCTGGACTGTAAACAAGGATGATGATCTTTAGAACAGGACAATTCCTGCCTGTGTTGAGTTCTATAAGAAGCTGATTCCGCGAAATGTACAGGCCTTGTACAACCTGCGGATGTGTTTTTCTTTCGTCCATTCTAAAACATGGTGAAGTTTATCACAGATACATTGGTGTTCTCATCCAGCAATAAACTGTTGCAACGCGAGACCTTTCTCCAACTTCAGTTCTTTATTCATTAACAGTTTTCCGCAAGGCGATTCCAAAAGACGATTATTTAAATATGACTATTCCACTAAATATCCCGGGCAATTCCAAACACCTTCCGAATATTGCTTCGAAACAGGACTTACAAAAGAATTCTGCAGGGACGCATGTGACCAGTTTAACTTTCATCCGCAGAAATATTTGCGTGTTGACAGCGCATTCATTCGTGACCTTCATATCAACTACAGCTAAACTACAAGGGGTAAGTATTGTTCTCCATTTTTCTCTCTATCTCTCTATTCACTCACGAATATCGCAATGAAAGAAAATCTTCTGGCACAAAAAGCACACAAAACTTCACCAAATATGAACTTAACATGATCGCATGTGAACTTTATGTGAACCTACCGAAAAAATGTGTTTTTAGTGTGCTCAATGTATCTTTTTATTAGCTTCTAGCCACGGTGCACATTTTGTACACATTAAGTTCATATTTACTATAGTTCACATTATCTACACTTCGTTTTGATATCAGGTTTAGCACATTTGTCGATTTTAAATGAACTTTTTGTGTATAAATTGTGTATCAATACATCAGTAGTGCATACATTATGCACTAAATATGTTTCGTAGTTAATATTAATTTTAGTATCTTCACCATTTGAGCCAGGAGATTTTTGGTGTGTACTATGCACTAAAACGTGCTAAAACTGGAACATTTTGTGCACTTTATTCGGAACATATTGTGAACTTTATGTGTACTTTAGGTGTACTTTAATTTTCAGTGCGTTCATCCTTTTCAAGTGTGTCCGCAGTCTTCCCTATTGTCTTTTGGGGTACTTATACCATTTTCTTGTGCCTGAATTACTATCTTGTGCTATATCCGATATCTCAACTTTCTGCATAGCTGACAACACTGATTTCGAGATGACAACCCTGTTTATAGTCTTTCCTATTCCTTGATGCTCTTCTTATGGTTGGTGTGTTCCTTTTGGTTGGATTTCCTTCTCTCTTTGCAAGATATTCCCTTATTCATGCTTTTCTCTAATTTTGCCGCCATTCAATGTTTCTCTTCCCTAGCTCCGCCCCTTACAGTCCTTAGCAGCTTAAATTTTGGTGATCTCCATATCTTTTCATGCTCAATCAGATGCCGTATGTTTGCATCATATTTGCGCGTCAACCACACGGTCCTTTACTTGTGAATTTTCTAAGCTCCCTCACTGAAATCAGATATGGACAAAGTCAAGCAATCAAATTTCATAAAGCAAAAATAGTATACATTTCTAACCAGGGAACCTTTATATTTTTTTAACGTTTTTCCTTGTGTTACTTGATTTTCCTTCTAGAATAACTTACTGACTCAAATTTATCATTCTAAATTTTACTTAAATTCTGATTTTCTTAAATTAAACCGGTTGAGATCATAGGTATAATAAAATACGAAATAAATGAATGTCTACAGGAAGTGAAAATCCAGGAAACCCTGAGTTACGTGAGCTGATAAATTTCCTCTCGCTCGGAACAGGAGTACACTTGGGAGTGTAAACAATAAGGAGTGATGATCCGGATTCGATTCCTTCTCACAACTACAAAAAAGAAAGGATAAAAGCGTGTGGCAGAAAAAGTTTGTAAAAGAGGTGAAGGTTACTAGAATAAAATGTAAAAAGGAAATGAGAAAGGAGTGGAGGAGCAAGACTTAATGAGATCACGAAGAGAAAGAATGAAACATTAGAGAGTAAATAGGGAAGATAATTGCTAAAATTGAGAGGTAATGGAAAATAATGGTAGTGAGTGGAAGGAAACCAATGTAGGATCAGAGATTTTAAAATATAATAATCAATTTTATGTAGTCTAATTACAACTTGCTCCATGTTCTCTTTCTTTGAGTCGCCGCAGCTTATGCGGTAGAGCGTGTGACTACGAACAGGGCAACCAGGGCTAAAATCCCGGCCAGGACGTTGGAGACTTTTCTTCAGTGCTCCCATACCTGGCGCTCTCAGGTGTACTTAGCCTCGTATCAAATTGAGTACCATAGTATTCTTGGAAAACTTAGGATGTAAAAGTGGTCGAATGTGGGACTGACCACCTCATTTCAATTGTGCCGTAGTTCGACAATATGTGGAGCGCAGTAGAAGTAGTACACATTTTGCCCCTTTTTGATGGTAGTGCTATTATATGGCGTTGAGGCTGTTTCCTGATATTTGGTAGTATTGGTATATGCCCACTAAGTCCACTTACTCAAGTTCCAAGAGAAAAGCTCCCCAAAATACGTGCTGAAGCGGCAAGTAATATATATAAACATTTTTTAAGTAAAAGAAGTATTTTGACAAAACTCATTCAGAGATTGAATTTTCTATTGAAACTGAAGTCAAACTATATTTCCCGAATAGACAAAGAGAGTACCTGAGTGCTGGAACTTCAAATATATCGGTTCATGCCGTGTACTTTGGGAAATAAATAACAGGAAAATAAATAACAATATGTATCTCCTAGCATTTCCTCCTGAGTTCAGAAAAAACTGAGCAAGAAATATCCATTGACCTGATTCAGTTGTACCATACTGGAGACCAGCAATAAGATATATTTTTACACATAACATATAACTAACATTATTCTTCGAGGAGAGAAGAAAAAAAGACACGAACAGGAGTAAAACCCATCATTTCATTTCTTTGGCAAAAGAAAAGTATTTTATCTTCTAAGATAATCGTTAGCTTTTACTTTGTCACCATATGCCAGTGGGCACCAGAACACAACTTAAGCAATAGATTAGAGCCAAATAGCGGCGTTTAGAATTACTACACGCAGTTCACATTTTTTACATACATACATAGAAGATAACGTATACAGCTGTTTTCGAAGTGGACATGCTACTATGTCAAAAACACTAACTGTTTTCTCTTTGTAAGACTCAAGACAAATCCAAGACTAAAAAAAACGGATTTTATATACGATATGCTTTTTCGCAATTCAACTAAGAATTGTTAGGTTAAACCACAATTATCAACTCAAGAGGACATTTTTATGTATACCTCAGCTGCCTTATACCTCGCCTATCGAAAGCAAGTTCAGATTTTAAGAAAACATAATCAAACACTTATAAAAAAACTCAAAATTCTCAAAAAACTATTATTTTATATATATCAACAATTTGAACGAATTATAACGGACAACTTAAACTTACCAAGCAGACGCACGATTGAACTAAATATTGTATACTTAAGGGGAAGAGGTACAGTTAGACAGTGTACTAACATTTTTGGTCATATTTCGAAATCAAGAAAGTCAATTTAATAAAGCCCTGATACAGAACTGCCTAAAGAATGTCTCCTTCATATAAAAATGTAATGGAAATTTTAGGAGCAAAACTGACCTCTTAGCATAATTTTAAATGTAGATGCTCTTGACGCCATACATTTTAAATGGGAGAGAAATACGGAGAAGAAAAAAATCATTTTTTTCGTGTAAAACGTTGCTTATTTTTTAAAAGCGTTGACAGGAAACTTCTTTTTACTATCCTCTTTCACTTTATGTATCTTTGTACCAATCCTACCAATCCCTCCATCCTATGTACCAATTCTTTGTGAGGCTATTAAAAATGAAATTCCTATAGTAATATATGGGCTTCTGACTTTCCCATATCCTCCACCAGATGCTCATATTTACGTTAGGGTTTCTTTTTCTCTTCCATGTTCGTGCTTCCGTGGTAACCACTGACCAGTGTGCGTGCGGGAGGTAGAGAAGAACTCTGCTGGCTTGTGTCAAGTGACACTATAGGGTCGTGGGCAGATATTCCAAAATAGAGCAGAGTTCCCTCCCCCTTTCTTTCATCAGAGCAAGGTCGTCAAAGATCGAATATATGGCTTCAGAGTCTGGTTTTGGTGAGAGATCATGACGGAAGCAGTGCCTTTCGCGGGTGTTTGTGCTAACTATTTGGTAACCCAGTCTAACAGGAAATATAAGCGCACGATATTGGATACGAGAGTTATTTAAAAGGGGTAATCAACATGCAGTTAACTTATTGAGAGAACTTAAATTGGAGGATGGAGTTGGCATTCGGGAGCTCGTAGGTTCGATTCCAGCGGCCGACCACCCTGACTGAGGTTTTTCCAGCGTTTTTCCTCAGTCACATCAGGCGAATGTCGGAATGGCACCTTCAACATAGGTCCTGTCCAACACCTTCGCGAATCCTCCCCACTGTCTCGGCCTGAGCCTTAGATGCCTAAAGGTAAAAAATGTAATTCAAATTTAAAATTATTGTAGAACAAACCTAGTAAAAACTAATCAGTGCAGCCTAATGTCTGTATTTAAAACAAGGCAGTAAGAATTATTAGTTACTTACAGGCTAATGAACCTACCACTTTATTATTATAATAAAGTAGTAAATGTGGTAGATTAGCCTGTAAATAAATAATTTCAAATTAATAATTCTTACTGCCTTTTTAAAATTGATATTTATGGCCTTTAGGCATTTAAGGGTCAGGCCGTGATAAGGGGTAGGATTCGGGAAGGTGTGGGCCGGGACCTATATTGAAGGTGCCATCTCGGCATTCGCCTGTTGTAATTGAGAAAAATACCCTGGAAAAACCTTAGTCAGGGTGGTCGGCCGCTGGAATCGAACCCACTTGCTCCCGTCGGGACGGGCGTAACCCATAGCGCTTTTACCACCCATCAAATCCATTTTATATTATCTTACAACAACCTCCCGAATGCTACGCCAATGCTTTACCACTGAACTACGGCGGTTTGGCTTGTTCTACACTAGAACTGACATTAAGATACTGTATATCACATTTAAACCAATTAAATTTACTTTGCTAGAAGCCATTTTGCGTACTGCCGTTTAAGCTATGCGTATAACTGCGTATACACGTTATAAAAAAAATGGCTATGTACTTATGTTAATTTCTTTCCAACATGATCCCATTGAAATACCATCATGAAATTTTGCACATACTTTCTAATCAGATGCACATTGAACATATTTTTTCTCAAGAAAAATAAAAAATTATATTTCGAGTTTTTTTTTAAAGTTTTGTTTTAATTTTTAAAAAAATATAAAGATTGGTCTAATAAAATCAAGTAATATATCAAATTACAGCTCTTGAAATTCTGAAACAAATGGTGGAAGTTTGCGTTGACTAGGACAATTTAATAGTTTTTGAGTTTCGGGATCTTAAAGGTTTCAAAACGCTTAAAAAATTAGTCGATTTTTTTTATTTTTAACAATTTATTGCTCAAAAACCGAAAGTGACAAAAACATGAAGTTTTGTATTTTTTACGCGTTTTTTACGTGTTAATATTTTTATATTAATGAATGAACAGTTACCAAATATCACACATTTTGTAAAACCCAAGTTTTAAAACTATTTTTTATTGGTTGATTTGGTATGGAATGACCCTGGGGGGGGGGGTCCTATAACTAGTGGTTACTGGTAAGTGATAACTTACTACCTATTTGGGTAGAAATATAGAGTCTTTATACCTGATTGGGATAATATTCAGGATTAACAACCGAGGATGAAATCCTCAGGCATCAGGGAAAAATTACAGCCTGCACGCTTTTTAAATTGTTATGCTAAAGACTCTATACATCTTTAGTTTTCTTTCTCGTTCTTTTGGCTATTTACACCAGTGTTTTATATTTCTGAAGACGTTTTACATCTTCAGCTTTTATATGATTTTACTGTTTCAGTTTTCGTATTTTATCCAAATAACAGCTAAGTTTAGACGTGACAAAGATAAAGGGCTTCCCCCGTATCGGGACTGGCGTAATCCATAGTGCTGTTACCGCCCATAAAATTCATTTTATCTTTATCTTATCTTTACCGGGGTTTTTCAACCGCGCCCCTGGAAGAATTAGTCTCATTACACATACATATACTGAAATACATATATAATAGCACATTCCATAATTATTGCGCATGTCATTTGGAGGTTAACTAAGGAAGTACGATATATTGTTAAGTAACACTATTGTAATTTTACATTTTAGCACATTATTTATAATCAATAATGTGCTAAAATGTGGGGTCAATATACATTATTTATAATTTTCGTGAGCCCTCCACGAGCCCTCCGAACGTAATCTTCTGAAAGAAACACTGGATGTATCTATCCATATATCGATCCACAAACCATTCCAGAATGCCGGATTATACCGCATGAGACCTCTCTTTAAGAAAACGATCCTCAACAGTAGTTCATGGACCTGAGGTGCACTAGAACGTAGCGAGGGTAGTTAGTGCGCCCTGCGGCGAAGTAGAGAAC
>JAGDQP010031862.1:11201-21669 GCA_022664845.1 Lepisma saccharinum
ACATGATTCATTTGAATTTCTTGCAACGGCTATTGAGAATCCCTAAAGATGTGAGTACATTGTAGAGTATGTATCTGGAATTTTGCTCTAATACAATTATACAAGAAAAAATCTACGTTTGAATATAATATTAAGCAAAATTTATACAGATATAAGTTTTCCGTTTTTTAATTAAAAACATCAGAATTGTTTGAAACTAGAAGTTTGATAGAATATTGAATGATCCGTTTCCAATCAAATCAAAACTTTCGTAAACAATAGACAATCGGTTACATAAAACGTTAAAATAGGTTTTGAATCTAATAATGCAAACTTTAATAAAATTTAAAAAAAAATATAATTTATTTGTAATAATAATCCAAAATATTTCTAATTTTCACTCGTTTAAAAAAGATAAATATTTTTAAAATGCTAATTTAGGAAAATCAATAAAATAATTCATACAAAACATTTTCCTTATGTATTCCGAAGAATGTCTTTATTAAAAGTACAAACTTATTTTGAAAGTATTTCTATTCCAGTACAATATTGTCTAACGAAAATAATTAAAACTATTTGGAAAACATCCTTTGCTTTCTGTAAAATACATAAAATTCGAAATTAATATTTGACGTTAAAATGAAAGAAAATGTCACTGCTCTACTAATATAAGATAAAAAGCATATTAATATAACGCCCAGTAAACTAGATTACGGAAAGTTTCGAATTTTTGCAAATTGCTGATTAATATTTGAATGATATGTTTGGAAAATCGATGTTATGTTAATATGTCAATGATATGTTAATATCCAAAGCCAGATACAAAGTTTATATCAAAGCCTTGGATATTTCAGACCCAAAACCACTTCAGACAAACATCAAAATATATATGATGTTAGACATGTAATGAATATACTTGAAGATTCTAATACCTACAGGCAGAGGGTGAAAGTCCACGGTGAAAGTTCAGGGGGTCTAAACCCGCTGAAATTCAGAATTCAATGTGCAATTAGTATAAATGTCGTATACAGACCAAACCTGGATCCCCAAAAGGAACTGGTGTACCAACTTGAATACGAAATGTTAAGTACAAAATAGTGCCTGGAGAAACTAAACTGTTGAACAAAAACAGCTGTTAGAGCTACACAACTATGGTGAAAATATGCATGCTCAAAATTTTATTTCTGAATTTATTTATAGCCTTTTGGCATTTTTAACTCAGACCGAGAAGAGAAGGTAGAGGATGAGGAAGTATCGGTCAAAGCCTTTTAAAGCTACCATCACGGCACTCGCCTGTTGAAACTGAAGAAAACTCTGGAAAACAACATGCACATGGACAGTCTGAAGGATGATCTTGAGTTTGAAGTGTTAGATATTGTTACTTTTAAATACTGTCCAGTTTTGTTTAGTGAAGTAGAAGCAGTTTTAGTTTCGGAGTACAAAATCATTTTTACCGAAAACAGACCTTTAGAGTTTGAAAATTGAAGACACCATATCCTAGTGAAGTTCAAAGTTGATCTGTAAGTACTATTGTTTTCCTACCATTAAAAAAGAACTATTCGAAATATGTGCTGTTCTAAGTGAGTGTATTTGAGAATGGAAGTATTGAAACCAGGAATTTTGACCATGCTAAATCATAGGAACTAAATGAAGATCTGTAAACATGGTGGTTTTTGCATTAAGTTGAATACAACATTTACAAGAAGCTAATGTGTTTTCGAAGTGCATATTATTTTTTTTTTATTATTTTAGTGCATATTTTAGGCATTAAATGCATAACTCTTCGTGCCCTTTTACACCGTCAAATCGCCCACAAAACCTCGAGGAATCATATTTCATTAAAATATAGACATATGTTCTAGTCACTGGGGTGCAAATCCCGCCGCGTTTCAGAGCTACAGGTGAAATTATTTCACCTTTCTTGATTTCATATTCAAAAGACAAAACAAAGAAAGAGAAAGCTATACTGGAACTTACTTTTCAATAAAGAAATGTAAAAATAATAACACAAAGTATCTTTATAACAAAAATACAAATTCTTATTTTAACTTCTGACGTATTGGTTAAAAAATTTCATTGGTTTTTAAACGTTGTACTATTTAGTAACATACAGTAATAAAATATATTGCATTCTCTCCTTCGTTGTGTACTTTTAAGGATTTGCCAAAGATCTTTTTGTAAATTCTGTTTTTATGGGTTTCATAGTGTAATCACAAATTTTGTCAAATCTTGCAAACTTCCTCCACCAAAAGTCTCCCCTTTTTCTCTTTAATATCCATCATCTTCTCCTTGATTGCAGATCTGTAAAACAAACAGAAAGAATAATATTACTTGTGAATGGAGGAAGGCCTATCGAGTTGCACATTGTTTTAATTGTACTACTTCAATAGAGTGTAATGAGACAAGGTGCCACGCATTTTGGTCAAGGAGTCATCGTGGTGCAATTAAAAGAAAACAACAACAGAACAACAAAATAAGTAAATAAAAAATATACGCTATCTATATTCGATATTGATGGTTTCGCTGACAGAAGTGCATCAAGCTATACATGCATAACGAATATATGGACCTTTAACCAATAAATAAAAATGTGCACGCTACCCCCCACACATCAGTGTATGATGCCAATTCATTTGGGGAATGAGCACCATGATAAAATTGAAAAGAAACTCCATGGCTACATTATCTATAACATGAGTAAAACAGAAGAACAAATATGGATTTACTTGGACCACTTCAGAAAATTTTTGTAATATAGTTTTCAAGTTGCCGACATTTGCTTGCAGGACCAAATTTATCTCCGTTATGTCACAATAAAACATATATGTTTTATTGTGACATAACGGAGATACCAATTCAATCACGTACGTTTCGTGTGAAATAACAAAATCGTTCTTTATTATATGGCATTCAACATGTACCGAGCAGCCGCGCTCAGCTGGTACAGCGTTTGCTTCTCGTTCTGTAGGTCCTAGGTTCATTCATGAAAGTGGCCATTCTGACAGTTTTAAACTGAATTATCCTCAGCCACATAAGTGGAATGCAGGAATGATGCCTTCATGACTAGATCCTGGATGACATTTTCCCCACATTTCACCCTTACCCTCCTCCGACTTCAGCCATAGTTATCTGAAGTCAATGACATTTAAATTCCATTGAACACGTACGTAGACTGCCTATTACAAATATTCTAGTATGATGACATTCTATCAAGAGGAAAAGTTCGAGAAGTAAAGATACTTCGAGGTAATTATTAGTCTGGTTTATCGATTTCTTTTTTTATAAAACGGAACTATTATTGAGGCTTTTTCATTCCTTTGGTAACCTCTCCTTTCTCCATATAGTCCATGTGCCGCATGAAAATGTATAATTTCGGGGGAGAGGGGCGGATAAAACGAAACTATACCTAATAATTGTATGGGCCATGTAGTTTATGGAGAACTATGATAAAGATATCAAAATAGTAGCTTTCAAATTTGAAGGCGATTCAAAATGTCGGATAGCGTTCAGATCTAAAAACAGTCTAACTCGGGTTGAAATTATCCAATTATGATTAATTTTTTTAATGATATGCACGAAAACCTATGACGGACATTCCAGGATTGTAGCTTTGAAATATGTCACAGATTCAGAATGGTGGATAGCAATCAGACCTCAAAGCATTATAACACGGATTAAAATTATCCGATTTGGCTTAGCTATCTTTCCATTAAATGAAAGGCACTAAAAATGTATATATTCATGGTACAAGAAAAGCCGTCACAGGCATCCCAGAATGGCCGCTTTCAAATATGGCGGCGGTTCAAAATGGCACAGAGCGATCATACCTCAAAGCAGCATAACGGGTTGATATAATCCGATTTTGATTATGATTTTTAAAATAAAAGATAATACTCGTAAAAATGTATATTCCTATGGTACACGAGAATTATGATGAACAACTCACAATGGCAGATTTCAAATGGCGGCGATTCAAAATGGCGGTTAACGATCATACATAAAACAGTATATCTCGGGTTAAAACAATTTGACCTGGTTTATCTGTTGTTAAATAATAAAAAATGAAACTTTCTATTACGCATGATACACGGAAAGCTGTGATATACATCCCAAATTTTAGTTTCAAAATATGGTGGCTATTCAAGAATAGCTGATAGCAATCACACCTCTAAATAGCATATCTCGAGTTGAAATATCGTATTTTGAATACCTTTGTTTGAAAAGCGAAAGCTAATTAAAATTTCTATCTCTATGATAGATAAAAAGCTATGAAGGACATTCTAAAATGGTAGTTTTCAAATATGGCGACAATTCAAATTAGCGGATAATGATCATACCTCAGAGACGTATACCTCAGGCTGAAAATCCAATTTGTGTTTTAAATAAAACGTAAGGAAAATTCTGTACCCATTGATATGCGAAAGGCTATGATAGACATTCCAGAATGGTAGCTTTCAAATATAGCGGCAATTTAAGATGGCGTATAGCGATCATACCCCTTTAAAAGCAGTGTAATTCATAATTATCCGATTTAAATTAATCTCTGCTTAAATGAAATTTATTAACAATTTCTTTTTCTATGGTACACGAGGAACCATGATGATCATCTCAGAATGGCACCTTTGAAATATGGCAGCGATTGAAAATGGTGCATAGTGATTATTCCACAAAGGAGTATAACTCGGGAGGGAATTATCTGATTTGATTGATATTTTTTTTAGATAAAGCAATATTTTTTTTTCTGTTTTCCTCGTTCTTATATAATGGTAGAAAACACAATAATTTGATGAATTCCGCTCAAATATTTCAGTAGTATATACAGTATTTATTATTATTATGCTAAAATCTGCCAAGTCAATGGAAAATAACGTTTCCTGCACGAATAAAACTATTAGAAAACTAGCATGAGATCAAAAAAATATAGCATTTAAGTCTGATGACATGGTCGAATTGTGGAGCTTGTTTCCAAAAGGTACTATATCCATCTCAACAAATTGTTGAGGAAATAAAACAAAACATGTAGAGTTCTAAAAATTAAGACACTTCGTTTATGCTTTCCTCAGATATGATGAAAAACAAAGTCACAAAGAAAGTAATTCTGCGTGGATTTTTTTCTATTTCCTCAACAATTAGTTGCGATGGATTTAACACCTTTTGGAAACAAGTTCCACAATAGAATATGCTGTTAATCCATCTTCTCTCTTAGGAGTGAAGACTCATCAATACTTCACAGAATTAGATAAAGTTTACATTTCAATTGCTACATTGGTACACATAAAGAAAATTAGTAAACGCTATCTAATAGTAATAAGCACAACAGGAAAGAAGGATCAATACAAGTGAGAAGTGTCTTCTCAGTAAGATTTCTTTAATTTTACAAATTTGTTTAATATTTTATAAGAGGATTTTATCATGTACAGCTATGTCCAAAAAGA
The DNA here is from genome assembly GCA_022664845.1 of Lepisma saccharinum. Lineage (NCBI taxonomy): Eukaryota > Metazoa > Arthropoda > Insecta > Zygentoma > Lepismatidae > Lepisma > Lepisma saccharinum. Next base: position 16,616 of record JAGDQP010031862.1, read on the forward strand.
TTGTCGCATTTCTTTAGAAAACGTTTCCTTAAATTCCCAGCTATGTCCCTCGCAGAGTGAAATTTCGTGTAGTAGAGGGAAGTTCCCTGACATTAAAAATATAAACATAATCTGCCATTAATACCCGCTACACAACAATTACGTTTGTAATTGTGTGTTCACAAATAAATATTGAATTACAAATCAAAGAGATGTTAAAATAATAATAATACATTAAACACGGTATGTGGTATCACTTCATAATATTGCCTTGAAAGCTACAGGAAGGAAAAGCGCTTATTGTTTAACAGGTTGAGTGAGTGGTTACCATGACGAAATCATAATGAAATTCTATACTGTCACAGGTTAAAATCCCAGTCATCGATAGTATTTTTTCAGTTGTAGATTAATATTGTTGACCTTCACTTTTATCAGCTTTTTTGGGGGGGTTGATACCTAATTCCCATATGATACTTTTGAATTTTACCACCAATTTAACAGATATTTCAAGAAGCTTTTTACTATCTGAAAAACGAATGATTTATGAAAGAACCTTACAATCTGAAATAATTTGTGTCCAGAGTAGTAATGGAGACAACAATTGAGTTATTACTGTTTTTATTTGAACACTAGTTGTAATTGCCCCTATTCACTTGAAAAAATAATAATTGATGAAAATGGGAGTTTTAAGTTACTACATAAGCCTAGGTCAAATTAGGCTGGTTTACCTGTCAGCAGCTGCTGGGGTTTCACAGTTTGTTTACCATCGCTGTTATTAAATACTGCTGGTTGCGAGAATACAGAATAATCATGATAAAATTTTACAAATTCAACTACTTACTTCCTTGTGTAAGTGACTGTAAAATTGAAATTGCTTTGACTTGTTAAATTGGCTCCACCAGAAATTTACACCGCTTGGCTGAAATTAAAATACGACTGTCATTCAATATTGCCTATTGTTATAGAGTTGAACAATGAAAACCTACATAAGCTTCATTTTTTAATCAACCAGAGTTTCGAGCAGCCAGCTGACTGACTTACCACTTGCGGTTAACGTAACATTGACACGCACCGCCAGAAAGGTTCTGACAATAATTTTCTTCAGCGTTGGCACTTTCTCAAAGCAGATGACAATAAGTTTGAACCCTCTTCCCCTTGAATGCTTACGTGCATGAGTGACCCCTGAGAGAGGTTGAAAGGAAGGCAAGAGTATCTAAGAAAGAAGTGGCAACGTTTGAGTCGACAACCGTAAAAAACTGCAGTAAATTTTCTCTAGACGTTTGGGATTGACGTTGGCGAAAGATATTTATTTTCTGGAACAAGAATACCGTTCATTTATTGTTGTAACCTAAAATGTTCGAAATTTCAGACTTAGTGAAATATTGCTTGTTGGCTGGGAAATTGTAGCCGATTTGCAGTTTACTTTAAGTTCGACCTTTGCCACAATATATTTTCATTTCATCTATTTATCGGACAAAGAACGTCAAGAATAAATCTAATTTTTAGGATGCCAAAATAAGAGATACAACTAAATAACTGAATATTTTGTCCGAGACCAGTAAAATACTTTAGGGTACCTGCTATTGAAAATCCATCAGTGAATTGCAACAAAACCATTCTTCATTCTGTCAAAGGTTTGACAATAAATACTTTATACAAATATATTGTCTTATCATCACGTTGCACTGTAAAAACTAATTTATTAAAATACACATAGAGAATAAAGTTCTTATCTGTGCATCGAGACAATGGCGGTGTAAGGCAATGTGAAGTATGGGGCGAGTGAACTTGATTGATGCCCGTTTGCCAACGCAATCGTGAGCTCGCATTGCTAAAATTGAGCGAAATAAACTATTTTCCGTTATTCCTACTTCTGCGGGAATACTGGGGGCGCACGATTTCAGTTGAAGGTGAAATGTAATACTGGAAAATAAACTTTAGCAGCCAGGAACAATAGTTAAAGTTATTATGACCAACCCTTTTTTCGGTGTAAGAATATTATTATTGTGCTATTTCTCTTTGCAAGGACCATATATTTCTTATATATGCTAATTATATTAATCTTCATTAGTTATTATACTTACCAAATCTGATCAATAGCACTCCAACACAATTCGAAGAATATATATAAGAAGATTACAAAAACGGTGACAATAAGATACATAATCAACCAGTAGTAAGGAGGGATTTTCCTGTCCTTGTTGTCATCCAAAACGCGGTTGCAGAAGATAATCATAACCGAGAAGGTGAACACTACCACACACAATGTGATGTATGAACGTAACCATGGTTCCTTTTCTTCTTCAGTTCTGCTATTCCTGTCCATGTTAAACAAGATATCGCGTCCAAGGTGGAGGTTTTCCGTCTTAAGAAATTTCTAAAAAATGAAAGGAGAAAACCTATATTAAGTTCATGTTCATGTCATTTTAAACGGAATCACTAAGAACAAAAAATCTAGTACTCTTGTGTTTGACAGCAGGATGAATAATACTCAATGCTAGTATTAAAACTAAAATTGCAAAATTAGATCGCATAATCTACACAATAAATTGATCATATACAAAATATTAATAGCCATGAAATATTACATAGTTTAAAATTAATTACACAAAATAGTACTAAAGCATAGGGATATAATATGTCATAGGAACCAATACGAATTCGCTTTACTCATTACAATACGAGTTAAACCCTACAGATTGCGGTAGTTGACTGTGTTGAAGATGTACAAAGAGTGTTTAAAACAAAAACCTTCAGACAACATGCAGCGTGAGTTGTTCGTATTAGGCTGTAATGCAATTTGACTCGCTTTGCCTCGCTGGGGGCGCTGCCCCCAGGATCCCATGGGAGCTGTGCTCCTAACGTGGAGATCTTGGTGTGGTCTGAGTCCCCTTTAACGTAACAGACTCTCTCTGGCGCACTACGCCTCCATGGCACAAATATATCTCCCACCGGGGGAGGGGGGCTGCGGCCCCATAGGAAAGGTTTGACCCATTTTTTATAACCTACTCATGGTACACGTTCATACCAAATTTCTTTTGTGTAGCACTAGTATTTTAGAAAATGTATTTTCAGGCGACCATTTTGAATTAAAGATGGAGACTTTTTAACGTTTTATTATATTGTCGCAACTTACTCGTGAAGGTATATCCTCATATAAAATTTCATTTGTCTAGCTCGAATGGTGTCGAAAATGAACTTTTTCAGGTTATTTTGAATCCAAGATGGCGACTTTGCCAAAATGTTGTAATGTCTTCCTAAACTACTTGTTATGATACACCTTTATGTAAAACTTCGTATCTCTAGCTTAAACGGAGTGGAAAATGATTTATTTGTCCGCCATTTTGGATCCAAGATGGCGTCTTTGGAGACATGTAGTAATATTTGCGTAACCTGTTATTGATAATATTCCTTCATGCCAAATTTCATCTCGCTAGCCCTAGCCGTTCAGGCTGTGTAGTGTATTCATAGAACATTTCGTTTAAATTCATTAGTGAATTAAATTTTTCATGTCGTTTAACTGATAATGTTGATTCCGTGGTACATATTTTATTGTAGTAAGGGTAATCAGTTTGACATATAAGATTGACCCAACATTATGTCGGTCTTCTTAACTACCTGCAAAGTGATTTTTTTGGTATTTTTTTTTATTGAAAGACAGTTTTAGTATATTTACCATTAATATCAACATTGGCATCAAGTTTGTCATTTAACTTAACATTCACCTTTACTCTATTTAATTTATTATCGTATTTTTTCATTCAAACTATCATTTTGTAGAATTTCTGTCATGCGTTTGTTTCTTCATATATCCTGCAAAATACAAATAAAGTGTTAAAATGTAATTGTTGTCTGTTTCTCAAACAACATACAGGCATTAATAAATAAGCCATGTTAGGTACCCCACCACCAAATGCTAGCTAAATGTACATGTTACATAAATAATTTCCTACATCATTACTAAAAAAAATCAGGGCTTCTTTCTAAAAAAATGTATCGTTTTTACCATGCCTATTAAAATTAGATTTCCCTTGTTACGAACACTTAGAGGGTATTTCAAATATTACGTATTCCATTCTCTATCCTTGTACAATGAACAAAATTTAATTCCTGAAATGCTAAATAGGTAACTTAAGCCACCCAACTTACACGAAGGTTCCGCTTAAACACTTCTGGACATGAACGAGATATATGTTCTGCCTCTTCCCTCCCTCTTTCCCTTCCTTTGACCCAAGCACGAAACTAGAAGGTCTCACCAACCGATTATTTTTCCTCCTGATTTTATCGTGGAAGGTCTGTGACGTCATCGTCATGCAAAGGATTTCTGCCTCAGCAGTCAGAACAATACCCGCGTGAAGTTTTCATTAATGCAGTTTTGTAATCTAAAACGAATAAATGTGATACTTTTATAAATAGGTTTGCTAAAGCAATCATTTCTTTGTTATAACAAGTGCTGTGTAGTTGCTCACTGTGGATGTTTTCTGGAGCGATCAATGAAACAAAGAAATGGCTTTAGTGCAACTTTCTGTAAATTAGCTGTTCTCAGCAAAGTTTGAAAGGAAAGAAACAAAAACGAAAGAATGTTTCTACCTTAATGTATCCTGAAATTATTGTAAAATAAGAATATATAAGACTTCATTTTATTCTTTTTTAACATAATTTAGAAATAAAACCATAATAGTATTATTGCTTTCAAAGTTGACTAAAGATTTAAGAATACATTAAAAATCACACACGACGAGATGTGTATAATTTTGTTCTCCGAAATAATGGTGCAAACTTTTGTAGGTGGTTACATCAAAGCAACAACGTTTCTTTGCAGAAATTCACAATTGTGCATTGTTTCGTAGGTATAGGCGCTCCAAGTTAATCCGGCATCGTCACAAATGAGATAATAACTCGAAGCATAACGACATAGGTGGTGGCGGATTATTAAATCACACACAAAATAGTACCCGATACGTTTATTTAAGCAATGTTTATGGTTGAGAGAGAGCCACCTAGACATGACTCGTCAAATAAGCATGCTGTTGTTAGAAAATAAAATGGATTAGTATCGCCTATATAGAATGGCA
>JAGDQP010031863.1:0-16209 GCA_022664845.1 Lepisma saccharinum
CGACAATTGATCGCTCTCCGAATTTCCACTGATTCAAAAGGTTTCTCTGACTGGATTCTTTTTTTTCTTTCTTTGCTTTTGTCGAAAGCTATCACAAGGGATGGTGGAACTCCCAAATACAGAAGAAGAGAGGACAATTATTCTGGAGATGAAATCACTTTTTTTTTTCTTTTTGGAAACCATTTCTTTACTTTACTGCCCCCAAGCCTTTTTGTGTGCAGAAAGCAGGACATACAGGGGTAGGATAGACATTTTTGGAACGAAAAAAAAAATGTTTCCTTTACAATGAGCATCTACAAAAATACAGTGAGCCCCAAAAAATTATACATACAGTTTTTGCCGTCAACAACAGTTAATAATAAAGTGTAAAAAAAAAAATTGTATTATTCAATTTTTCAGAGTAGAATTTTTTTAGTGCTACAAATGGGACCGGGCCTTGTCGGATTATAGAGATCCATGTCGGACTACAGAGACTCTACCAGTAATCTCTGTCATCTGACACATGGGACCGAGCCCTGCTCAAGCAATGTTGGATTTGTGGTTGACAAACACAGTGTGCGTGGGTTCTCTTAGTGTGGCTGGTTTAATGGACAGCATACCTAATCGGCAAGTGGGAGGTCCGGTCAAAGAGGCTGCCAATATTTTATTTGTGTTCTCTTTTATTTGGCTATTTCAGTATATTTTTTTTTCTCTTTCCGCATATATAGCATTACATGGGACCGAGCCTTGTCGGATTATAGAGATCCGTGTCGGACTGGCGAAGTGTCGGACTACAGAGACTACCAGTACTTTTGAAGTGTTATTTGGTTTCAGCATATCATTTATCTGTACCAGATTTAATTGTAATAGATTTTTTTAAAAAGTTTTTGTACTCTTCTTTTTTTAAAAAAAAATTGAACGTAGCTTCGAAACTAGCTGTCACAGGACAACGAAATAAACTTGTTAGAATCACAGTGGAATATGAGATGGAATGATAATATGGTTGTGTAACCAGACAGAAATAGCGGGAAATTTGATGGAAAGGAAGGGAATATTTTATTGTAAAAAAATCCCTCTTCTTATACAGGGCTTACAGTGGTATGCAATTTCCGTACGGTCAGGATTTTTTTTTTCTGAATTACTAACAAGACTCCTCTACAAAATGGCGTAGTTTAAAAAAAAATCTCGTCAATAGCTACCTCACATCAGGGGGAATTATTTTTTTATATAAAACACAGAAGTGAAAAATTTCAATGTTTATTTTTAATAAAGAAAACCACAGTTTTCTGACAAGGCAGATTATACTTTAACAACAAAAAGAAACTGAAGTGTAAAAGTTTCGGAAGTATACCAACTCCTTCCTCAGACTGCACTCTACAACGAAACATAGACAATGACTTAAGCAAGACAACATGATCTCCTTTCTTGTTGTCTTGTTTGCTTAAATGCTTTGGACCTGGCCTGACCCGGAGGGCAGAGCAGGGTGGGTTTTTAATTCTTTCCTTATGATGACTTTTGGCGTCTGAACAGTGTGTAACGAATTGCTATCGTTACAGCTTATTTAATACTATTTTATCGTTCTTGTTACGTCGTTTGATATTTCATTGTCTTTCCCGCTCTCATCAGTCTGTTGTTTTGTTGCATTGCATTGTGGTAAGAATGGTATGCTTGCCAACTGAAGCCTCTGTGACTTCAGTTCGCTTTGATTCAGGTTCGTTGGACATGTAATTTTTTTGTGCTCTATATTACGACGTCAATTGTTATTTGGCTTATGCCTTGGTGTGATTTGACTTTCTATAAAATAAATATAGGGTCAAATCCTTACCACCATTTTCGCCATAATTTTTTGAGGAAACAAAATGAGGAAATATTGTGCTCGAAAGTCTCAACCAATGATGAGATCCTGTAAGCCTCAAACATACGGAAAAAAAAGGCGTTGTTAGCGATAAATTTCTTAATATATGAAAATCTAGTCAAAGATCTGTCGTATTATAAAGTACTTAATATGATTCTCATTTAAGTGATTGTTATATATCCGTTCAACTGAAGATTACGTGGCTAGTATAAAAACTAGATATTCAAAGGTAGGTAGGAAATCTTTACTGCTCGGAACTCTTAGTGTTCCCAATGAACCAACAGATGGCAGAATTGCTGTACTGATAACAAATGCAGTTTATCTGCTGCCACCTTATGCTGAAATGTGGCAAATCGGATCCGAAATTTCAGATCCAGAATTTGACACTTAAAGATACATAAAAAAAGGGCACAGTAATACATTTTCTGAGTCCACCGAGTTTCACAATACCGCAATTCGATACAGAATATAAATGAAAACTCCTGCTTGTCATGGGCATTGTTCGCTGTTGCCACATAGTGCAACTGACGGATTAAAAAAAAACAATCCTACAGCAACATTCTACGAATGCGGGTGTACATAAGGATCTAGAAAACATGGCATAGGATAGTCATTACATTTGCTGATAAGTTATTCTGCATATGTTAACGTACAGACAGAATATTATTTTCCTGGATTCCGGAGTGAAAAGAGAATATTAAGAAATTAAAGACTTTGCAACGTGTGAAAATCAGCGTAATATTTTTCAGTTTTTATCTCCCAGTTAACATGTAAATTACTCCCTCCTCCCACACTTTGATGACCTCCACTCTTCATCCAACTTTTCACTGAAAGTAAGTGAAATCCACTCATGTGATTGCTCTAGCAGCAGTCAACATTAATTTAAAACAGTGTGGTGAAACGCTTCTCTCCCTGCTGTCCTGTCGACATCCACACCATCCAAAATTCTCTATCACATTTTATGCATTGCCTTGTAGCAGTGCTGTTGCTACTACTACTATTACTGCTATTACAACCCCGTCCTCCAAATCTGCCTCTCCCTTCTGGCTCAGCTATCATCACCCCTTCCACGTGGAGCTCTCGTCCCCATCCCCCAGCAACATGAACATACACGATAAAAATCCGGTGTCCAATGTCACCAAACTCTCCCGGAAGGCCGGAACACAAGCTCAACATTGTATCCCGGCGTGCGCAAGAGATCAAGAGAGGCCAACCAGCCAGATAATGAATTCCTAGGTGAGAGTGTCAGAAGGTCTAATTACTCATCTGCCCAAGACAAATACGAACTCTGTTAATAGGGCTCATAACTCACCATGTCATTAAGAGGCAGTGTTACTAACCACTGAGTGCAGACCTAGTGCCATCTATCTACATTATAAGGATGAAAAGGGGGTGTAGACTGCGGAACTACAAAATCTATATACTTGGATATATCCGAAAGGGTTTGTCAAGGAACGAAACGCGGAATTATTTAAAATCTGTATAGCTGCTGCCTTCTTTAAAACTGGGAACAATTTTCAACGCAAGGTAAATAAAAACTTATGCAAATGTTTTCTTATTGTTTTGTCTTAAGGCTGTTGTAAATCAACGATATCTAACGCTAGTAGATGGCAGCACTACTCTGTAAGTTTATAGGGTTATTATGCCCACTCTTACACCTACGTACTGCCCATTGCTGATTAATACACACGCACAGCATACGACTTATTGACAAACGAATGTTGGATATGAGATCTAATAATTTGTACTAACAACTTGAATGTAAAAAAAAAAGAAGGAATGTACCCCCCCCAGGCAAAATTGTAGTTTACTATTTATCCTACTATTGTAATGCTAATTGTACAAGTAACGCCCTCCCGGTTCTCTGAAATATCCCCCCCGGTCACATTTTCTGAACGAAAGCCTGGGTAAGTGGTAACTGGTATTACCTCTGAGAACAGTATACAGAGTAATAACCTGCATTTTCTATCTGGCTTTGAAGAAGTTCCTTGCTTCACAAATAGAGGTCTCTGATAGCTTGTTTCCTTAAACATTCTGACAAATTCAAGCTTACGATTGATTCATACTGCCATTGGTTCAGTTAACAGGAAAGGCTGGACCAATCGTAGAGTTCCAGTTTACTAAGAAAAAAATAAGTTTTGATCTCACAGAGCCATCTCCCAGTGACGAAAGAACTTCTTCGAGGCCAGATAGAAATACACGTAGATACTTAGTAATAGAAGCGAATTCTCTGTACGGTCCTGTGTGATATTACAGATATAATTTATGTATAAATATGAAGGAACAATGAAAGCTAAGATACTGTAGGTACATTCTTACTACTATGTGATGTTAGCTACGTAAATGAAGTCCAGCTTATGCAAATGATATGCGTCGAATGAGAAGATTGAAAGTGAATATTAGATTTGTGTCATACTTATGCCATAGTTGAACGGAAATATTAACAGATAGGTTGTTGTGTACTTCATTACAATAATTAAGGCTGAATCGCAGTGGGTTTTCCCGCCTTTTTCGTTTACGTCAATTATTCAAAATTCCGTGCAGATGAACAAAATTTAACTTTCACGAACCAAAGTTCGTTTCGTCGTTTAACAGTGGGTAGAATTAGTTTTAATAAAATATTAATAGTAACCTCAGGACAGAATAATTTCCCAAAAGTGTCTGCACACAATCCTGAGGTTACTAGTAGCATTTCTTTAAAACTAATTGTACTCGTTATTGAAGGACGAAACGAACTTTGGTCCGTGAAAGTTAAATTTTGTTTACCTGCCCGGAATTTTGAATAATTGATGTAATTCGAAAAAGGCGGGAAAATCCACTGCGATTCAACCTTAATGATTGGGTGCACTAACGGTTGAAACCAAGTGAATGTTTTAGTTTATTGAAACAAGGTATTTTATCTGCTTAAGGACGTCCAATAAAGTGTACACTTTCTTATGTGTTCGTTGAATATAAGTTGGATGTCCATGACAACTACCAGATTTCTAACTTGCTTAGCATTCAAACGTAAGAATTTTAGTTGGATCCGCCTGAAGACCTCCATATTCATTTCTAATCATCCCTATCCTTGGTTGGTAACCTTATCTTAACGAGTTTACCCCGTTGTATAAATCTCTTGTGTTATTTATTTGTCTTACCGTTTTCATCTAGCTCCTGAATTTTCTGCGTTAGATATTTTCGTTTCTTTATTATTATTTCTAAACCCGCGTGTGGCGTTACGTATTGTGTTACTGCAGTGGTTAGCATTTGTTCATGTTTTATTGCTTAGCCGTCGCTGCCTCGCTTGTTGTTTCTCATGAAGGTACATTCTTCATCAAACCACTGTTTGTACTTCTGCAGTTTCTTGTCGCTCTTCACTGTATCACGCATTGCCTCCCACATACCAACTACGGAAACATAGATACGACTTTGTACTGCAAGACAAAGGAACGAAAATTTTCCTTTGGAAAAATGAACGAAGTTCGACTTTCAGTTCCACTTGGAGCCAGTTTCTTTAAAACAGTGAACTCTCTCACTGATACGACACTACAGTGTTATCCTTCTCAAGGATAGTGATGTGAGGTCGGAACAATCTGCCTGTAGATAGGATGATGGCGTAGCACTGATAGCTCTGGATATGACTGCTCTGAAGATGACGTCATAAAGCATTAATCCTGCCAATCACTACTTTAAGATTAAGAAAGTCCAAACAGCGAGTTCCTTCCTGACGTTGGTGTGCAATATGTGTGATACTTCGGATCAACTAATAGGTTACTACCCCGGATACCGTAATAATGTGGCGTAATCTAGTCCAACCTTCACCTAACCTAACATTAAACTAATTTGATGAAACCTTAAGGTACCTAATTTATGTTTAGCTAACCTTAGAACTAACATAATCTAATCACGTATTTTGATACTGATTGAACGATTCGGGGAAGTATTTTAAGTCTAGCCAATACTCCAATAACAAGTACCATTGGGTATGAATTAATTGTAAGCGTAACTTTAAGATTGAATCCCGACAATTTTCTGGCTGTTTCAACACGAGTTTCTTTCGTTGATTCCTCTACAACTTAATACATACATTTTCATACACATATTTCTTAATAAAAGTTACGAACTCTTGTAATAGAAGGATTATATTCGTGTATAAAGGTTATAACGGAACTTAGAACTCTACAAATTTCTCAAACTTAATTTAAACAGCTCAAATCTTCTCTATGGTGACGTCAAACTGAGGTCTATAAAACTTATCTACTATAGGAATATTCCTCGGAAACATGAAGGAAACGTTGAAGCCATTTAACTGCATTTCTTCAGGAATCCGAAATGACTGAACGGGGAACGAGTACTTTGAAAACTCTTTATCAACACCACCCAACAATTTGCACGAGTACTGAAAGGAATCTTCCTCATTGGTAGCTATAATTGTCTGCACGATGACATACATCATTGTATCATCACTTCTTGGCATTTGGATCTTCATCTGAAAGAGACCCCACTCATTAACTCGAAGGAAGACTGCTCGTGAAGAATGTACAGGCACATCCACTCCTATGAACATTGAACATACGTTACCGTCTGTTATGGTTCCGGTAACAAGGCAATTTGAATGAAATCTCCAAATATGTGAAAGCATAGTGTCTTTTGAATCTAACATTTGTCTACATTTCTTCAAAGGGCATTGGTAATACGCAAATGGACAGATACTTTCATGTATCTTCTTTTGAGTTTGCACGCAGAGAACTTTGCAGCCTCTAATTCTGTATTTGCAGGGAAGATGTACTGTTCGCACAAGTGATTCTGCGATGAAACTTCTCCCATCTAGGAAACTACTGTCGCAAACAGGGCAAGAAGTAATTGGTACTGCTCGGCATGTATTACATATATGGTGCCCCTTAATGCAAATCGAAATAGGTGGTGATGGCATATCACAACAGACAGGACATTCGAGATGTCGCCACAGATTGCTGAGACAATCCAACTTGTTTGTACTTAATTCAGAATCTTGGATCACCAAATCGCATTCTTTTCTTTTCTTTCGGCGTGGTCTTCTTCTGTGATTGACAGACTCATCAGGTCCAATCTTTCGAACGAGCTTTCTAATTTCAAATTGATAAGTTTCTGCAACTTCAGAAAACGGATTCTCTTCTTTACATCTAGAAGGGTGCTTTGAAGGCGTGAACATATGAGTTCGTATCCGGGCGTATTCTTCGTTAAACTGTGATTGGTACTGATCTGGGTAAGTAACTGTATCCACTGAAGAAGGATTTAGACCTACTCCATTAAGCAGAGTATATACTGGAGGACCAAAACTATCGTTACGTAGTCCGCATGGACGTAGGTAACCACCAAAGTAAGGACAATGAGACGTTACTTCAGCAATACAATCACAACAGCCTAATCTTCCATTAAAGTTGTGAGGTCCTACACTATTATCGTCGTTACAAATTCCGTTATGGTCTTGTGGACCAAATCTATACGAATTCTGGGAACTACTAAAGCCGTTGTAGCTACCAGAACCACAGTTGGTAAAACGATAGCATCTGGGAGTGTTACAGGAACGCGAATCAGGAGGAAGAACTATTGATAGGTCAATTCGGGAATGCATTTCTTTTGCTAATTAAACGGCTTTCAATATTCGATTCTGGACACACTGTATATCTTGTCTCGATTCCAACTATTTACTCTAGTTTATTGAGAAACTGCAGTTGCCGGAGTAACATGATATGAGAAAGCGATTTGCTGCTACATCACTCAACAATTTTGTTCTACAACAATGAAGGAAAATCTAGAAATGTTTGTTCATTACACAACAATGCTCAATCATGAACATTCACAATGTTTCCTCATACTGTTTCTCCCTTCCGGTTCTATGTCATGTACATTCTACATAATGTTTCGTAAAGTCTTACGACTGTTTCGTTGCCAATTTCTTCAGCGATGTTGAGAACTTATTTCAATTTTTTCATTCTTGTCTTCCAAGATGCAAATATAGTGTCTTCTTTGTCGAAATAGCGATACTTTACTGTTATTTCAAATGATTTTGTTTTATTACTCTACAAAAATAATTATTGCTTTTGTCAATCGTCACTGGCTCCTTAAGAGCGAGGGGAAATTGGCTGCGGCGGTCTGCAAAATAAGCGTCCAATCTAACATGGACTTCATACGTTTCTAGCAATCTCGTGGTTTCATCACGTTCTTTCGAAACAAATGACTCAATTGCCCCTTAAACACAATCCTTGGGATCGCAAAAGTACGTGAAGGCTCCGCGACGTGTTTTTTTTTTTTTTTTAGAAATAAAGGATGTTTTAATAATCTATGTAACAACTTTCTTATGGAAATTTCTGTTATATTTTTCCTTATTTCTAAACACAAAATAGCTCGCAACGTCTTCACTTAAGTACCTTCATAATGCCAGGAAATATGTTGAAGGCGATATTGAGTCATTTTTTCGAAGGAATCATATGAACGCAAGAAACTGCTAGAAATGTGGGGAAATCCATGTTAAATTGGACGCTTATTTAACCCCTAATTAAAAAAAAAAAAAACCTGGTTGCTACGACCACGAGGTTACGGAGAGATTAAATTGCCTAGGATCAGTGGCGGCGTAAGAGAGGGAGGACCCACATTTGTCGAAGGGCCCTGCCGGTCGCTGACACAAGTGAATAATTTCTTGTTAAGATTAATTAACGGACCAAATCGATGGTGGTCGGTGACGTAATAGCTATGCCGTCTCAGGACTCTTACTTGTGCGCTTGACTGTAATAGCTGATGAGAATGACTACAAAATTTGAATAACCATTTTCATGTATAGGTTACGGCGAGTGAGCGAGAAGATATCTATCTGTCTTGGCAAGTGAGCCCCCGTGGGGCCCCCAGGTTACCCGCGTGGCTCGGAATACGGAAAACAAGATATTCCGGCCAGCAGCAGCAGTGTGCGCTCACGATTGTATTCGCGAACGGGCCTCAATCAAGTTCACTTGCCCCGGGCTCCAAACTGCCTTACGCCGCCACTGCACAGAATAATATTTTTCATTACAATGTATGATGAAAATAAGCAATAAAACAAATAAGATTCTCATGTATTAATTCGGCCTGAGCCTTAGATGCCTAAGACCATAAATAAAATTCAAATTTTCCTGTATTTGTAAACAGTAGAAATAACCCTTCGGGTAAAGGGAAGAGTGACGCAAGAATTCTACTAACAAAAGAAGTGATATCCGTTTTGCGAGTGACTGTGTCACTGTGGTGGAAGTGTTTCCTTTCTAATACAATTAAGAGACTTATCATCTTCCCTTCCGCCATAGTGACACAAACAAAGTCACTCGCTAAATGGATATTACTTCTTTTGTAAGCAGAATTCTTGAGTCACTCTTCCCTTTACCTCGAAGAGGTTTTTCTACTGGTATCACTTTTTTTGTAAGACCTCGTATCTCGAAAACGGTAACTACTATCAAAAATAAGCATCAACTTGCCTGTACAAGGCCCGCAATTAACTCCTAAAACCCCTTGGTACCAACCATTTTGAGCTAAAACAAAAAGACAGACAGAATAACAGAGGCCCTTTTCTATCATTTGTGATAATTCTGTGATTGGCCTAAAAAAGGTCATAACCTTTGAATCCCTTCACCGATTTTGACGTATGATACACCGTTTGAAAGCTATTGAAGCGTAGATTACGATTCCGCAAGTTACTGTCTCCTATATGGTCTGGGATCAGTACTATCATCAGAAATGTGAAATTTTGATTATGTTTTTCAAGCCGCCTAGAGGGGTCCCAGGGAGATCCTACCGACCCATTTTTTGTGTGTGTTTTTAGTATGGCAAAGAGCTTTTGAATGCAAGTTCAAGCATCAAAATCGGGCTTATAGTTCGCTAGATCCGAAATTAGCTGTATATATGTGAGTGCCGCTAAGAGACTCGTTTCTTAGCGTCACTTGAAGAACTACCGTTCTTCATGATACTACAAATGTAATTGCTCCTTAGAAGTTTTGTCGCAGATGATTTCAAGTACATACAGTACAGCTAACATAAGAAGAACTACAAAGTAGCTCCCAAGAACTGAGTAATGAGAGTTTAGAAAACAGAACTTAAAATGTATTTAAGTACAACAAAAGTAATGCACAACCAATATTCTGAAAAGAAATAAATATTGATTCGCTACGAGAAAATAGGCATAGTTGATGAGCACGTTTACCTAGAGCAGCTGAAACGTTCACAAGACAGTTTATTTATTTATTTATTAGAAAAGCAAACAGCCATCTGAAGCATAAAGAGTACAATAATCAGTGTGCCTTTCTGATCTGTGATGATATAACGGTGCGAAACGTTGACATAAAATTGTGTCAACGACTCAAAGATTGCAGAGTAACACAAAGAGCAATGGGGTAACACAAACATACATGCTAGAAGTAACTAGAAGGAACAAGACGACAAACGCATGAATTTGATCTCAAAGTTGAAGATGCGATCAAGAATGTAAAGAAAAAGAAGACGTGGAGATGAGTCAATCGTACAGCTGGACGAACAAATGGAAAATGGACGACGAGTGTTCTACATTGGATTCCCAGAAACAAGAAACGACGACTGAGAAGACGTCCAAATGACGGTGATTTTTGTGGGATAAAAATGGCATGCTTTCATTGAGAAATGAACAGAAAGTGGCTAAATATTATGAGGATAAAGATAAGACTCAAAACAGAAGAGGAGCCCTTAGAAAGTCTTTTAATTATTTCTTTTTCTATATCAATAACGAAACCCACAACATGAAAAACTAAATATGTATATCTTACATACTGGTATCTAAAGCAGATATGCTACAGTAAGTGAAGTTTGATCATTGTTGACCTTAGCCTTGAACATTAGTGTCACTTCCATCTGAGCAAGATGAAACACCTGTCAAGTTTAATTCCAGCGAGCGCTGGACATATTTTCAGCATTGCTCGGATCATCTGGACTCCAATCATGATGTAATGAACATGGCACACATTAATTACATTCCACTGCTACCAATGAGAGAGATCTAATCATACAAGCATACAAACTTTGAATATAGAATATTGTCATGAGCGCTACAGAGGCATTCGAATGCGGCTTAACGAAAGCCAACATTTACGACATATTCAATAGTTCATTTTGGCAGCAAACATTACAATAATAAACGCATGAATGAAATATAGCATTGAAGAGAGATTTTTTGATTCAATTTTAAAATGGTGTGTGAGCAGATATTACAACATGCATAAAGTATATATACAGGGTATTCCAAAAGTGCAGTGAATGATTCAGTAAATCACATTATTTCTTGAAAGAAAAGACATGACACTTCAAGCTTATAAGTATAGAATTTCCTTAGCTTAAGCTTGATTGTTCTTTTGCTCGCTTTTCAAGTTTCACGTTTATATCACTCTGTTTTTTTTTCACTTTTCCAATCATCATAACACCACAACAAATAAATAAATCAGCAAACATTCAATACATGCACATACACAAAAGAATAGAGCAACAAATAGGTAATAAAGACAGAAAATCCACGGATAGTTACAGTGTAATCTCAAACCTTAGCTGTGGTAGTTATCGATTACAACGTGCAGAAGAGTTGAAAACCTTGTAAAATAAGTGAATTTAGGAACCTTGTGAGATGATGATAGATGAAATTAAAAACAGTACTCGGAACTCGAGACATTCGACTGTGATCAGAGGGCCAACAAAGAAAATAATAAGTGAATCTTGCTATACTGTGCATAGTATATAAAAATTCCTGTCATCCGCCCTACTCGTCAGATGGCAGCACAAGTCTAAGATCACGTGATACCTCCGAGAAATGCCATTGGCGCGAAATTATTAACTTTAATGGGCTAAGATGTCAATGAAATTTTCGACCATAATAGTCATTATGTTCCATAAAAATGTTTAATAAATTCAATACTATTTACGTTCTATATTGGTTTATAATAGTCCTTTTTTTTATTATTTAGAAATAGATTGCTCTTTATCTCATCTTTGCCTTGTGTTTTCTCTTGATTTTATATCCATTTTCGTCTGTATGAGGTAAAAGAGTTTTTCCGAAGTACTTACAAGTTCTTCTTCTTCGTTGTTACATAGATAATGACGATTGGTTGGTTAGAAACAAGGATGAAACTGAAAGGACCTGGACTGGCCGCAACTATCGATATAAACGTGAGAACTTCTAGCATTCACTTCTGATTCTTTTCTTTGTAGCCAATTCCAGACGTAAGTTAAAGCGTGGTTGTCGGCAGAAAAATAAGAAGTGTATATTCAATGTTTTCGCATACAACTTCGATACTAGGGACACTTGAGTGTAGGCCCGTCGTCGGCAATATTTCGTATGTTGATCCTGCAACACTGTCACAACACCTTATTCCAGATCAGACTAGAAGTTTCAGTGCGTCAGAGGGCACCACGAGTTCTTTTTATGTAAGTTTCGTTTCTACTTTTATTCTGCGGTCAGTCCGCGATCAGGCTCACATATCGGGAATAGGCCCAAAGGAAACTAGGGCTTATTTTCATGAAAGCTTGCGTTGCTTGCGATTTGCGTCAGTAGCCGACTGAAACATGTTTCATTGCGTGCTTTATTGTAAGGTAAATGTAACACGTGTTTCAATCGGCTATTCATCCAAATCGCAAGCAACGCAAGTTTCATGAAAATCAGCTCTGCCATTCTTTTTCTGCGGACAAGAGAAATACAAAAAAATCTGTTAATGGAAGGGTATTGACTGGCATAAAGAAACGATGAATCTGCAAAGTTGTCAAAAACGTTCGAGTTTTCTGGAATTTTACAAGAAATTTTCTTCTTCTTTGAAGTAAGTCTTATACTGTGTATGTATGTTTCTCTTCTTCGTTTGTTCCTATAGTTGCCCCCGGAAGACATCCACAAAAGGGCAACTTTGTCGAAGAAGAAATCAATTGAATTGGAGGTGTTTCTCCTGAGGGAGAGAAACAGAGTACGAAGTTTGAGAATCCACGAAAGAAAAAAGGACAAACGCACACAAAATGCAGTGTCCGAAGCGACGTAACCGTGCAAATATTAAGACTCTACTAACATAGTTTTATTCGTTTGAATGTGTAGATAATTTATGTAAGGATAACAAGACTCAATATAATGCCCCCCTCCCCCACATACACATTGTCAAAACTTGAGAAAATTGCCTTGATAGTTGATAATATGTCCATGACTGTCTCATATTCACGAATGTTTTAGACTAGACCAATCCTGAAAAAAAAAAAAAAAAAAAAAAAAAACCACCGATAAATTTCGTTTCGCGTAACTGGAGATACTAAGTTTTCAATTACAGTGCGATGTTCGCACAGGCGCAGAAAGAGAAAATGGTTTGTTATCGTAACCAAAAATGCAATTGTGATCAAGTGTTTGCTGCTGTCATTTTGATACCGTATTTATACAGAAATGGGAAATTTTATTATCAATGCATGGCGATTACGACCCCTAATCGACAAACAGAAAAAGTTATTAGAACATTGCGTTAAGCTGTGGGAGTAACTTTGTTTAGGTTTACGAGGTTCCTGGAATGTATTTCTTTCTGTTCCTGTACATTGTTTTCATCTAGTGCTTTCTTATGGACTGGACTTCTGAATTGAATAACCCATGTTCAAATCTCGCTCCAGGCTTCTATTTTTTTCTTTTCCTGAAAACTAAAAGATGGCTGGTTTTCATTGACAAAGTTTACAAAAAAAAAAAGCTTTTTTAAAGGAATATCTGAAAACTAGATGATATAACCGCCCGTTGGTACGGGATGAATAAAATGTTGCACTTTCACTTACTACGTTTAAAAATTTTCACTGAAATTTATTTTACTTTCTATCACTTTCACTTTTCCTTGATCCGCTCTAATCGATTTCCAAAACAAATATTGACGCATGCGTCTCGCCATCGCCTATATACTGTACACCCTTCTGAGCTGAAACGTATCCCCACCACAACAGGTTAATGCAACATTCTTGAACGTTCCGAAACAGGAAGTCCCTTCGATGGTTCAGAACGGTCTGGAACATCCCGGAACCGGAAGTTCCTTCGATGGTTCATAACCTTCTGGGGCATTCTATATTCTCAAACACCCTGGAACATTGTCGAACATTCCGGAAAACTCCACATTCTAGAGCATTCTTGAATATTCTGGAACATTGTATAACATTCTCGAACCTTCTGGAAGATTCTATAGCATTCTGGAACATACTACAACATTCTAGTTACGTCTGGAACATTCTGGCCAATCTCAGCCACTTCGGCACTCGATTCCCAGCTGCTTCACCGACTTCCTTAAAGAAGTCCATTGGTGTGATGCCCTTTTTCGACACCCATATTTCCGAACCCAACCCCTGCAGTCCCAAACCGAAACCTTCTTCATACATGGGGGATGGAGGGCTACCATACCATATAAGCTCCGTGGGGCTGCTGGGTGTGTTGCGGAGTTGTAGCGGCACGCACGGACAAACCACGCTTACATTCATTATTATATATATTTATATATTGATTTTTAACAGTGCAATCTCGTTCCCTGTTCAATATACATATATATTTCCAGTTCTCAAAAAAAAAGGAATATTTCGTGTTTTTTAGAGCGGAAAATGGGACTACTTTTGTAGAGTGAAATTTTCAATTGAGAGGAGTGGTTTTCAATGAAACGCTCTCACTTTGGATAGAAAATGTGATCTTTCTAAATGGAATTCCGATGCTTTACGGATGTAATTTATTCTTCAAACTTGAAAGAGCGATTTCTCTCATGTTTTTCGAGTGGTTCATAATGCATCATGGGTACTAGTCAAGTTTGTTCTTCGCCATTTGTTACCGCGAAGTTCATCGAAAGACAAAAAGTCCTATTGTGAGGTTGATAGCGTTTAGTTAAAAATGACAACAGAAGACCTTATAACTTTTCTCAGTGACAAAAACATACCAGAAGATGTCAGGAATAAATTACATACATTATCCAAGAAATCTTCAAAACATTGTTGTCAAGTACTTGACGAGACGAAAGAGACCATTTCGTAGGTATTCTTAGTTGGCTGTTTAGCCTAGCCGGAAGGTAAGGAGTTCAAATCCCGTTGAAGTCGTGTTATTTTCTATACTTTTTCTTATTCATAAGAGCATTACTTTTCTTTGTTACTGCTTGTATATTTTCAACATTTTATTGCGTCGATTTCATGTTCAAATATGACAAATTTATCTGAATGGATGAAAATTAATCTAGAAGAGATTATGTCTACGTTTCCATCGAAAACTATCATAGATCTTTTTTCGAGCGGAAATTTCTAATCTTTTCTCCCATGAAAACAAGCTCTAAAAGAGTGGTCCCTCTTTCCGCACTCGAAAAATGAAATATTCCGCTCAATTCGAATATGGCAAAATTATACTACCATATACAAGATAATCATATGGTATTTTATGGCCACATTGTGTATTTCTTGGAACTTACAAAATATCTCGATGTTCCATTTTCTTTGAACATGAGTGTACATTTTGCTCACTTTTCGATCGCACCTCGTGTTTTCTAAACTAGCCATTCGACAACATATTCATTTAAATACGATCCTATAGATAAGTGGGATTTTATTGGATATAATCAGTAGCTTAACGAGGGAAGTTTATATGATAGTGGAAACGAAATAACTTTTTAAAAAAATGTACTTACATAAAAGTGTAGAGCTAGGGCTCAAGTCGACACATCAAAACTCACTCACCTGAAAAACAAAAGAAAATCTAAGTTGATGAAACACAATATATATTCTATTAAAGTACTTGATATATAGCAGAGATCCTTAACATAGCAGACACATAAAATATATATATATATATAACTTGAAAGATAAGTCTACAAATGCATCTTAGCTTTCGCTATCATCAAGTTGTCACTACTTTGTTTTCTGTTTGCGAAATTCCTCAACACAGAGAAATGGAATCCGTGTCTCTGAATAATATCATAACCACACCTCGAGATCTCTTTACCCATTGCAACAAAAGTTATTTGTTAGACACAATATTTGGAAAACATTCCAAAATATTGTTTTTTTCCCCCTTATTGTAGATCCGTTAAAAGTTAAGAGGGTTTGAGATAGTGGGGGAAAGCAATACACAGAGAGTTGTGCGGTCAGTAATACAGGGAAAAAAAAAATCCGTTGTGAAAATATGGATTAAACCAACCACAGAGAACTCCAGCTTCTGACAATGGAAATAAATCGCTCGTCTGAAAGATCTCTATGAATTATTTCCACCCCTTTCCTCTACTGCCACCTGTTATACTGTCAAAAAAATTTCTGATAAATTCCTGAAAAAAGCCAAGCAACTCCATAGCTGACTGTAAATTTCCACTAACTTGGCTAATAAAAACTTCGCAGTTTTCAGGGGAAAAGAAGATAGA
>JAGDQP010031864.1:0-14381 GCA_022664845.1 Lepisma saccharinum
GACGATCTGCTCTTGATATCCATTCCGGAAAAGAAAAGCTAATTAATTAATCTACGATAGGCCCTGTGGAAGGTTTTGAAAACCTAGGTGAGTATTGGATTTTTTTTTCTTCCAATTAAACCTCCTACTTCGTAGCATAACTCGTGGAAGTGAGGATACTTCTTAGTTCCAAATTAGTTAAATAACCAGTAATAAGATACATTATATTCGGCCAACACATTTATACTAAGTTGTTGAGTTTTGGTGAACTTGTATCTGGCAATTTGGTCCAGTCGATCCAGACTTCTAAGTGAGCGACTTGTGTTCAAATCTCCCTCAAGCTTCACTTTCTCTTGTCTACACTTCTCGCATAGTATCTTTAGCCTTACTATTCACTCAAATATTTAGTACTATAGCCAATACTATAACCATAAAATTTTGGAAGCGGGTGGGGGTGCTACGTCGCATTACTTGAGGTGCTTTAGAGCCCCTCATGGACTTCACGTACAATAGTTACACCCACAACGATATGGGACGTTCCAGCAGGTTAATGCACAGTATCATCGGACCCAGCAGACTGAAATATTGTAATGAATCATAATATTTTAAAAGCCATTTTAGGCTGTCATTTAGCATGACAGTTGGTGTGTTAAAGTGTCCTCTGCAGGTTTCTCGATTGAGACGCCCAGTCAGGTAGGTGTAAACCTACAAATACAAGAAGGAAACAAGCCAGCAAATGAACAGAATATATAGGCGCTAATAGAGAATTTCTTACGCAAAGGCTTAATTGTCGGTGGATAGGAGACTAGCAAAGGAACCGTGTACAAGGCAAATGAAAAATAGCTACAATATTTATAAGAGCGTGAAGGTGTTAAGTAAATGTCTCAATTTGACCCAAATATGGGTTAACTTCTTATCTCTCTTGACCGCAATTGAAAATAAATATAAGTATAACCTTTTCTGTCCAAGTTGGTCTTCTAGTGAACAAAATTCATATTGCCTTTCACAAACCAATATTAAAATATTTTTTTTAAAAAAAAGTGAAAGATGACTGGCTTCACACATTCCTGAAGGACATTGCACCCACTCATATAACCCATATCTTCCGCCTCGCTATTTAAGGTGCTACTGTAATTGCTCTCATCAATTTGAATTCAAGTGAGAAGCAAGAAGAAGACGAAGGAGAATTCCAAGTCAGGCAGCAGCAAACTTACCTTTTTCTGTAGAGCCATTGCGGTGAACCAAGTGTTTGAACAATAGCTAATTCATAGAACGTTATCCTTTCAACGAGTGGCGTGTTCTCACGAAGTAATTGTCATCATTATGATTATCGTTGTGGTTTTTTCCCCTTCATTTGTCATTGTGACTGTAGCTAACGGGAAAAGGACGACGACGCGAACAGTTTCATATTCCGTTACCACAATCAAGTCATGATGGAAGACTTTTTATCTCTGTCTGTTTGTATTAAGTGGCAAAGAATGAGACGTTCAACAGACAATCCTTAGAGGAGAAAAGAGATATAATTAAATTACTCTGCTATAACTAACTATAATTACTGTAAAATGTTTCAACCCATTCTTCTGTCTATTTCAAGTTTTTTTTTACCATGCTTACAGGCTTTTCATGTACGCGCTCGCCACGTGATTTGTTCGCAATTTCTATGAGTAGCCAATAGAAATACTTAAACACATATTTCAATTGGCTACACAGTCAAAGTGCACGCAAAAACTTGGTTTAGCGCGTGCATAGAAAGCCGGTCTAATAGGTTGCCTCACGCGTGACGTCATTGCAGTTCACCAAGGATGTTTGAATTAGAGGATAGGTCAAAATTTTGAACTCTGAATTCGAAAGTCATAATGTCAGTCCGCCATTTTGGTGTGCACAACCAGAATCTAAGAGAGTTGAAGTAAAGGTTTCCCTTACAAAAGGTAAGCATTGCTCAGTGACGACACTGAAGGGTAGTGATCTAATGAACGATAGGCACGCATGAATTGATTAGTATTTTTGACGATCAAGTCTTTACCAATTCTCTTAAATTCTGATTGTGCACATCAAGATGGCCGAATGGCGTTGTGATTCAGGTTTTGTAACTTTTAGCCTATCCTCTAACTCTAACATCCTTGAAAAATACAATGACGTCACTCGCGAGGCAACCTGTTAATTTGATAAACGTTGGCATCTATTTCTATAGTTTGAACACGAGAGCTTGCACGTCGTAATGAATCCCCACAAGAAGGTAGTGCCATCTGTTAGCTAGATGTTAAACTACGAACTGTATGAGGAGAGAGGTTGGAAAATTGTTGTTAAACGTAATCTTTGGTGTTTGCATCGCCTATAATAAAAAAGAAAATCTAACCCGACTTAACCTATTTCTGTGAAGTGTGTAAAATTCTGAAAATGCGTGTAAATGAAAATATCTAACCTGACTTTACCTATCCGGTTTCAGTGAATTGTGTAAAATATTACAAATGCAGAAGGAAGCAAAAGAGAACAATTACTGTATTTATACATATAAACGAAAAATTTAAATGTCTTTGAGAAAAAAAGTGAGAGATTGGTGGAAATCGAATTCGGCAGTGAAACACTCTATCCAATACACCAAGCGGCCATTTCGAAACGGACGGTTTTTCACCATCTTGTAACTTTACCTGTATCTTTAGTATGTACTACAGTAGCGTAGTAAAGTTCATAGTTCAGCAGGTAGGCAGCACATGGCGCGCTACCTCTAGCTTCACCTATCTGTCTACGTTCTTTATCCTTCAAATCTTGTAAGCAATTCTTCATCCACTTTTCATTGGCCAATCCACTTCAAATTTCGTACACTTGTATGTCCCTGATGACAATACGAAAGTCATTATTCTGGTAAATCTACAACATTCCTTTCTGGTATTTTTACACTCTATGCACTCAGACTGTAACGTACGCTAGCCACTAAGTGAAGGCAGATAGATAGAAACTGACTTCAGAATGGGATTTAACCATCTCCATTTTACACGGTCGTTCGCAATTGGTGACGTTACAGATTTTTTCTTCCGGTATTCTTGTACTTTATGCATTCACTGTGGAATGCGGGCTGGCGTTTATTTTTAATCCTATTTTTTTAAAATTATTTATGAGCTTTACGCGTTTATGGCTCAGGCTGGGCCGGATAGGTAAGGGAAAGAATACAGAAAGGAGACGGCCAGGGCCTAACGTGAAGGTAGCATCACGGCATTTTCCTGATGTAACTGAGGAAAAACCTTAAATAGAATGGTCAATCGCTGGTATCGAACCAAGGATTTTCTAAATGCAAAGTCAACGCTTTATCAACTGAACTACGACCGCTCGGCTTTAAATTCCACGGTTATATCTGAAATCTACTTGAAGTAAAAAAAAGCGTCCGACTGAGGTTTTTCTCAATTACCCCAGGCAAATGCCGAGTTGGTACCTTCAACTTAGGACCTGGTCGACTCCATTTCCCCTACTCTATCCTCGCATTAGCCATAGATGCCTAAACTGTAAAGTCCATAAATAATTTCAATTCAATTGAATATTTTTAAAAGCTATTTATAACCTTTAAGAATTACATAATTATGACTAAAAACATGGAGCTCTCACAGAATATATATTACAAGATAATTCTTATACACGTAATTGTTAGATGAACAGAATTACGGTGAATTATTAGTAATTTTATATAGTAGGTCATCTGGAAAGAAGGAAATTAGTAGTTATCGATTGGAAAGGAGAAGCATAGAATTGATTCTATTGACATTGTGAAGTGGTCTGAAAGGAATTAATTTGAATACAATCACTGAGAATATTTCGAAATTATATTAGTTTCGATTTTCAAGTAAACTCTGAATGTGATATCCATGTTTAGGTATTTAATTTAGTTTACACATAAATTTGTGTCCAACGAGTGCTGTTCTTGCAAAGAAATTTGAGAATATTGCATTGGAATTGTTCCTAGTGAAATGAAGTACTTTTGTAAGAAGTATGGTTACTCTCTTAATACTACACGAAATTTCGGTAGTCTCCTTAGTTCTTCTTGGTTGCAACTTAGCGTTTCTCAAACTTTTCCTGCGATAGCCTTTTTATATTGTACAAGTATGGTATTTAATATGGTATGATGTACATTGCTGCAATACCAGGTTGATCGAAAAAAAACTGCAAAAACGCACAATGTCCACGTTCAACCCTCTATGCACACTATTGTACGGAATTATGGTTAATGCCCATTGAAGGTCACTGCAACAGGTGTTCTTCACGCCATAGGAAGTGCAGTTGCAGGTGTCATAAGACATGTTAAAGTGCTCACTGCAACATGTTGCTACAGCATAATTTATGGGTAATTTTCTTGCTTGAATTCAATGTGGGACATTACAACGACATGGGGCGTAGACCTAAATTCAGAATGTTCAGTACGTCTCTAATTTAAAAATTTTCTTGCAAAGGACCAGAGCAGTAGCGATTCGTGGTTTTTTATGAAGTGTAGGAACTGTAAGTCCTTCAAATGCATAATATTGTGATCAGCCTGTACCACACTCAGACACAAGATATGAACTATTGAGTATGATATTTGGCCGCTAGATGGCAAGAAATTAGTTTCCTCGATTCAGGGTTGCCATGTATTTAACTAAATTATGTAATCTATATATCTCAACTTTTTTATCAGAAACAAAGTAAATTATTCATTATATTTCTTTTGACTGTACGAAGATACTTAGTTCCTACATGTACAAGTCGCCTCTCCAGAGTCTCCATCATGAGGAAGGTACATGATGCAGGTGAAAGGTTGATAATGACATTTAAAAGACATGTGTGCAGGCAAATCAACATATCACCCTCAAGAACGTCCCATGACAGATCAAAGTTTACAGTTCAACCATTTGCAACCACGTACAGCAAATAGAGAAAGCGAAAAAAAGTTGACAACTAAGTACCATATGAACTTACGAACACAGTGTTGTCAGGTGGAGGAAAATTTCCCGGGAAACGTGTAAATCTTGGCCACATGAAGGGTAAAAGAAAAAGGACAAACAATCGGGGAATTTTGTTGAATACTTTTGGCACTTTTTGTTTTAATTTTCAGTAATTTTGATAGTAAACTAAGAAGGTGGGAAATTCTTACAAGAATCGGGAAAATTTTCAGTATTTTGAGGAAAATATTGCGATGGGAACCTGACAACACTGGGCGGACATCACAAACAGTAGGAGATGGACATTTATTTGCAGTAACCTGTTGGTTCGTCCCTACAATGCAGTGTTGTCAGGTGGATGAAATTTAGCCAAAAAATGAAAAAAAAATTAGCCTCAGGAAAGGGAAAAATAGGGAAATTTTGTTGATTCTTTTTGGCACTTTTTATATTATATTCCAGTAATTTTTACAGAAAACTTGGCATCCGGGAAATTTTTACAAAAATAGGGGAAAATGTCAGTATTTTGAGGGAAATATTTGACGGGAACCTGGCAACTGCCACAATGAGCCCCTTACTCGACTATATTCAAACGTGTAATTAAAATTGATCTTGACCGATAATTGCAAGCATAGGTAGCAGACGCTGGACGGTGGTTAAACATATTCCAAAACCAATGTTGTTACCTCAAAAGGTTTGGTTGTTCGTGTGGTGGATAGGACTGGATGTTGTTTATCCATTAAAGTTTATTTCCTCCTGGTTAACTGAATTCATTGTTATTAAAGTCCAAAAGGAGCTGCTGACCTTCTAAGGATGCGACGTGCACTTTCTGGTATAATAAGGTTCAAGAGTTCAAACCACTCCGCTCAACTCAGTGGACTCCGGTGGAACTGAACCCGTGACCACGCACACAGCGCGGTAACCTCGCGGACACCCCTGAGGTCTGTTTCCTTCTGGCGAAACTATAAACGCTGTCACATGTTGTGTGCAAACTATAGCTTATGTTTGTAACCCCCATAGAGTTATGAATAGAATAGAGGTATGGTGAGGTTGTTTTATGGGCGATGAGAGTGAAGATAAGAGACGGATGGGACGAGGCACTTCCACCACACTGACTGGATCCATATTTAGAGGTCCTCTATACCGAATATTGTCTTCTTATTCTTTCTTGTGGGAAGAGAAAGTTAGAAGAGTGCATGTCAGTTGAAACCTCCAAGATAGGTATCGTTGTTCGAAAAGACAGCTGTTTCGCAGAGAATTGACTTGAAAATGTCCCAGATGTCTTGTGCTGTACATTGTAGTTACATGACGCAAAAGTGCGTTTCAAAGATACCGGCTGACCCACAGTACTCGGTATAGAGGGACTCTAGGGGCACACAATGGGTGAAGTTAATAAAAATAAGAAAATACTAGATAGTATTTATTCGCGAGTAAAGTGTTCTTTCGCCTATCAGGTGAATAAAAGTTTGCTTTTACTCAAGAGTATTTTAATGTGTAAACTAAGATTTCACTTGCGGGTTATTTTTATTTACTCTTATTTAAGTAATTGCTTCCAAGTTCCGAGCATTTACTTACCACAGAAGCATAAGTATTTACTCCTGATGGGAAGTCTACTCTCTTTTTCTTCACTTTTCCCGAAGTATTTACTTAAAAATAGGCAAGTATAAGCATTTACTAGTTTTCATTCACTTCACTCAATATGGCTGCCGCTGAACCGTAAATTTGGGCTTCACGTGACATCATGAAAGCCCTCTCTATTCTATTCCAAACTCTATGGTAACACCACTACAACGTCGCCTCAAGAATTCTCACGGTTGCCAATTCTGAAATATTACGATTGAAAGCGTCTGGAGGAATTTCCTATAGAGGTCTAACGAATTTCGTTTAAAGAATAAAATTCTTCCTTTCAACATCAGTGTCAAAGGATTCACGAAAGTCAGGTATATAGAAAACCTTATTCGACTTCATAGTCACAGGAAACAATTATAATAATATGCGACATCTGTAGATTAACATTTTACTATGAATTCTCACTATTTAAAATATTTAATTTTTACTTACGAATAACGATAACATTAGATTTTCAAATGAACAGCAAAGCCCACAAATCTTCACGATTCAGAGAATCAAAAGTTCATAGAACCAAGTAAAACTAATAATTCTTCACGAGTTATAAGTCAGCTCACAAATTCAATGCCACACAGAAAAATAAAGGGAGGAAGTAAACATTCGTGTTAATTAGTCAATTACATTCTGTTGGAAGATGAGTTGCATTGTCATTGAAACAATACTGATCGTAAAATATAGAACTGGACACCATTTTTTTTTAAGAAACAAAACCTATTTTTGCAGCACGCATGAGTGGAAACAATAAGTGTATCGAAATCACACAAAAAGAGAACAATGAAATAAATAAAAGAAATAATAATAATTCTGTTTTCTTTGCCCTTGCTACCATAAGCCTTGTCAACAAGCATAACTACTCTTTCAACCGTTACGGTATTATCTTTATCTTGTAACATGTGGAAAAATGTCTTCGTCGTCTTCTTCTTCTTTGGTTATGAGAGCTGGCGATAAAATGTGACAGAGTAATGTTTCCAAGTGTTAAAAGCGATTCGGATGTTTCTAAGCAGTGTTGCCAACTTACTGAACAAAATTTATTGTACTAAAGTAACAAAATGTATCGAATTGAGTCGTATGATAATAATTTATATTCTATATCAAATCAGAAACTTCCTCCTAGCTTTATTTATACCAGTATTTACAGCGGTTAGGTCGCCAAGCACGCGTTAGTAGTATTCTTTTGCTTGCGATTTAGCTGAGAAGCTAACACCAGAACCTACCCAGTCAAATCACAAGCGAAAGACCCGGCTACCGTGTACATGAAAAGGCGCCCTTACACTTACAGAAAATTACCATATATTTGGTACAGGAGTAAATTATCGTACAACTCGCTTATTGTTGTACTCGTTGGCAACGCTGATTATTAGAGAGAGAGGATTTTCTTCTTTTTTCCTTGCTCTTGAAAAAATATATTTCAGTTTTATTAGTATTTTGTTTTTCAATTTTTAGAACTTGACGAAGAAATTTCCGTGCATGTATTGCTTTTTTTTTTCTTCGTTGCTTTGTAAAAGAAGTGTTGCGAAACGGGAACGGGTAAAAAAAAAAATCGTCGTCACACGAAGACAAAACTCACGCGAGAACCGAAACAGCAGCAATTACACACAGAATACGAAAAGAATGAGGGCAAAAATGTCATAAATGGAAAAAGAAAAAGGATTAAAGATTATTTCACCACGTGAGTTGAAAAAAAATACAATATAATCATGCCTTACTGACTGACATGTTTAAAAATTAGGTGAATTGCCACTTGGATTACCTACAGTACTATATATAAAGTTGTATCTCGATTTCATAAATTAGTACAACTATATTTAACGGTAATTATGCCATTCATTTGTTTTATAACGTTGTTTGTTTTTAGTAAAAAAGAAACACGGTGGTAACTTGGGCGTGTATAACACGTTTCTTTCACATATTTTTTTTCCTTCATTTAAGTTTTACGCAAAATTACTTGTGCTTTGAGCGTGAAATCATGCCGTACGTGCCTTGTTCTTTCATTGTCATTATCATATTAACATATATCAGAAACAATAAAATGATAACTTGTCTGAAGGTTAATCATGAACTTGAAGTTATGGGTTACGGCAGTGGTTCTCAACTGATGTGCCGCGAATCGTAAGAGACACTCATCTAATATCAACATACATTCCCGAATTCTGGTGTGGACAGCTTCTTTTGAAAATGGAAAGTGAAGGCATTTCTAAGCACTTCACTACTTCCAACCCACATAGCAATTTTGACCTGACTCAAAAATGAATTAACCTTACTTTGAAAACTAGGACAACTTATGGCAAGCTTACCAAATCAGCCAAAAAGATTTTTTAAACAAGGGTGAATGAGTCAGTCTAGTTTACAAGGTTGAAATAGCCTTGACAGGATAAGAAAGAAAAAATATATTTGTGTTTTTTTAAAAAAAAAAAAACATTGTCCTGGGTGGGAATCGATCCGAGGATCCACGACACACTAATGCGATGAAACAATAGTGGCACGTAATGTGATTTCAGCGTAACGGAACAACATTCAAACAAATTTTAAGTTTGACAAGCTTCCTTGCATAACTGCTTATTCCAACAAGTTTATTTGATGCTTGTATATTACGTTAAATACAATATCAAGTTTAACAAGCTCAAAGTAAGTGACTGACAACCTTGTCGCAAGCTGGCATGCTATCTAGGAACGTTTTCACAGAAGGCGTTCGATTTCGGAATATGATAGAGGCCGCCATCTTGGACGCGTCACTACTGCACGTGCACGGAAAATACAACGACCAAACTACCGTTTCAAGGTCGTATCGTGGTTCAGTGGTAAGGCGTTGGCTTACTGAATAAAAAACCCGGGTTCGAATCCCGGGGAGGGCAATATTTTTTCTTCTTTTTTTCTTTGAAAATGTATTTTTATATGTTCATATTTATTATTTATTCCTTCCTTGCATTATTCGTCAATTATCTTAAACTAGTGACCATGGGCTCGTGGAGGTTAGATTAAGTAAGGTGTCGTCCTGTATCTTTTACATTTTTCGTTCTCATATTCCGAACTCGACGCTCTCGTCGTTTCTACTGACTTGTGTGCCGCCATGATTCATCAAGATCTGAAGTGTGTCGCTAAACCAAAAACATTTAGAGCCATTAATTTTAGTGGGACCCCAAGTTCAGTGTTGACCCAGCATCATCATGATGACAATCAAAGGAGTCACGTAGTTGAATTAAGAAGTAGGGGACTCCGGTCTCACAAGGCTAACGTAAAGCGGTAATAGGAGAGTTTAGGGTTGTTATAATTTTCGATATAACTCAGAACTGACATGAACATTTAAAAATATCGATACTTGGATATGTTAATTCGATATTTCGTTACGATATTTTAATTCGACATTTCGGTTCAATATTTTAGTATGATATATCTTAATTCAATATTGTGTACAGGTTCGCGAAATTATAGTACCGGTCCTTGCCAAATCAATATATTAAATTATTTTACATATATTTAATAGATTTCGACAGTTCAAAATTGAGAGTAAAGTTTACATCTCCTTTCCAAAACAGCTAGAATCCGAAGATGTGTTGGCATCTTTTCAAGGTAAAATAAATATCTCATCTTTCCGGTCTTTGAAAGATTTTTCCTATAGTTTGCCGGTTCGTGAGCATTAAAAGGTTGAAAACCACTATTCTATACAAGCTGTGGAGGTAAGAATTTTGGTTCATATGAAGCTCTTTAGTTTACACCGCACTGAATATTTGTAAACATACCTACGACATATACAGAGGCATATATTCTCATGTTTGAACTTATAAAAAGTCGGTACGAAAACAAAACAATAACGAAAAGGCCGAAACTGATTAGGACACTGGTTTCGATGCAATTGTTTATGCACAAGTATAATTAAATAACGGTATTGCTGAGGGGAAAATGTGGATTATCTCGTGCACAGTCTGGTAGAAAATAATCCAACGCTAAAACGGAAAAAAGAAAGCAAACTGGCATTAATGGGACGCACGTTTTTAACCTAAGGACTGCCCTCATGAGGACTGATCTAGTCCTCACATATCCTCATCGCGTGAGGACGAAATCCAGACGTCAGGAGAGGTTTTATGGAAATGAATGAACTGTGGAAACAAAGAAAGACTAAATTTGTTTAGAGACACCTGCCACTATCGGGAGAATGGTATTGATGATCATGTGGGCGGCTTTCAACAAATTGACCCCCCCACCAACACACATTCACTCAATATTCATTGCATACAGCTGCTAATACTGTTTCTTTTCTTCAAAAGTATCATATTTTTTGTTTGCTTACATTTCTTCATGAAACCAAGGGCAGTAAAGAGAAATGTTTCTTTAAAACTGTTCCTTGGGAGCATTTTGTTTACGCAGATGTGCGTGATGTGTGTATTTACACAACGATTTGTATGGCTATTACGGAGGAGTTGTCTCTATCTCGTTCTTGCTTATTTTCAAGTAAGTGTTATCTAGGCCAAGGATTTTTTGTTGTCTCTCTTTTTAACTTCGGTTGATTTAAAGAGCATGGTTTTTTCTTCTTTCTCTTAATAAAACAGGGCTTGGCACATGGGACGGCTTCAAGCTGTGAATGGCATCAGCTGTGGAGTTGAGTACCCAAAAGCTTCACTTTTCTGCTATATGCAAAATCACTTTCTGTCAACAATTTGGTTACTAAAATTCTTTACAAAAGGTTTGCTAGCTGCGAAGGGCTTTTCAAAGCCAGCCTCAGCTGTGAAGGCCTTTCTTTTCTTTTCTTTTCTTTTATTGATTTCAGTAAAAGAAGGAATGTTAATTCATGCATAGCTTGTCGATTTGTGTATTTATCTTCCACAGTTCAGGTTTAAAAGCCTTTAATCGAAACCGCTGCAGCCAGGTGTTCTTTTTTCAGTTCTTTTTAATGGTAGAAAACCGTGCATGCATCTTTGTATGGACAGACAGAGAATGATCTCCTTACAATGCGGTGTCTCGTTTTCACACCATCCATGAGAAGCAGTAAAACAGGTGTGTTAGCCTTAGTCTCAACTCAACCACTAAAACCTTTGCTTAGAATCACGAATCTGGTCTCTGTGGCCCAGTGCCAAAGACTGCTACTGAAAAAATGATCCTGAGAGGCGGTGTAGGTCCACGCCGGCCATTCTGACTTTATATTTCCCTGGTTTACCTTCAATAATACCAGCAAAATGTGGAGATGATACTTAAAATTAAAGCCAGTGCTCCAAACATCTCTCGTAGACAGTGTCAGTAAGTAATAGGCGAAGAATTGCTGTAACCTTTGGCTTTTTATTGAAGGTATCATTTCGACAATCAACTGAAGTGACTGAAGGATACCAGCAGATAACTCAGTTAAACCCAGAATTTTCCGAATGGACAGCAACATGCTTCAGCTGAGTCAGTATAGTATTGGGCAGCGTTCTACGACTGCTTACATGACTATCACAAGTTTCTACTTTACACAAGATAAAAAAAAAAAAAGTAGTTATTTCGAATTAGGCCTATTTGAACTTGCCATATTTCTTAGACTGACCGTGTCTTCAGACATTATTTTATACTTTGAATGAACACAAATTTATTGTCTTTGAATAAAATGGTTTATTCACTTTGTCTGTTGAGAGGTTTACTTTGTATACTTCATTTTAAGTTATGACAAGCATCTCAGTGTTCGCGGGCAATGGGTTAAGAACGTCTGCATATGAAATGTAGTGGAATAATATTGTGAAACAAACCACTTGTCTAAATATTGAAATCGAAAGCTAACACGAATAGTGTTGTGTAGTGGGCAGCAGAGAGGCTCCTGATTTTTCCATGTGGGGGCGATTCCAAGTAGGTGTTGCTAGTTTCTCATGCCTTGAGATGGGTCGTTGATCTTCCACTTGCAGCTTCGTTATGCCTCCTCCACCAGAGCACACTTCTTGTTGGTTGAAAAAGAAGAAAGAGGAATAAGAAAGAATTTCTCATTTTGTTTTTGTGTCTCTTTCTTCACGTCTGTGGATCCGTATAGCAAGCAGACTGGCTAAATGGAATCTCTTCTCACTCCAGACAGCTTTTCTGCTCTTTGACTTACCACAGTTCAGTGCATCTTCAAGCCAAAACTAGCCATCCGTTAGTTCCTCATTCCAACATTGATTGCTTCATTGTCAGTTATATATTTTTTTTCCTTGCTTTTTATTCTCATTGAGGGATTGCATACCATAGTTTTGTCTGTGACTTCCACTTTTAGCAAAAATATAGCCTTAACCAGTGGCGGCTCACACTATCCAGCTAGTGACGTACCTCTTCACTTGTCACTATATTATATATTCACTAAATAAAAATAAACGTTTTAGAAATAATAGTATAAATATAATAAAATCAAGGAAAACTGCTACGTCACAGCTATTGATGGACTAAATATTTGAGGCTAATACAATAAGATGTTCTTAAAAAACGGAAGTTGAAACGTTGCATTATGGGTAATCTGGTTAACCCTGTAATTAAAAGACAACAGTTAATAAACGGGGATTACGGCGGTGTTTTTCTATTAATACTTTAGTATCACAGGTCACGAGTTGACACTGGTTTGAAAAGCCCTCTACTTCAGTAAAAGTTGTTTCTTGTTAATTGTAATTTTTATACAAAACTGGGTTCTATTCCAGATTAGGAAAATTATTATTGTTTATTCCTTCTAGCTTCATTTTCATGTGCTTTTCTTGTTCATTTGTTATCTGGTGTTAAGGATGGTGTAGAACAATGAATCTGTAACTCCAGACGTAGTAAGATTTTATACGTCTCACAAAATACGAAAGGGATTGGCGGCGGCGTGTGCTGCAAGAAGCTATCATCTTGGCAATGAATGGGTCACAGTGGCCAATAAAGAGGAATGTATTTTCCAGGGTTGCCATCATGAGGCGTGATTGCGCGTTCTGACACTTTTGTCAGAAGAGAGGCGCTGCACAATTTGACAAACACCGTTCCTGTCTAACGCGAGCTGTCAATGCCTTTCTTATTTTGCGAGGTGTGTAGTATATCTCTAGTATATTTTTGGGTGCATGTCTACTGTACTGACTAAGACCATTTTGACCCCACCAGCACCTGTCTTGCCAAAAAGATACTGTTCAAAAGTACTACAAGTTTACCAAGTAACAAGTCGATATTTTAACTATATATTTTAAAGGAAAAAAAGTTATATAAATTGTCAAAATATGTTGCTTATTATCTTTCCAAGCTTTGCGCTGCAATTGAAACTAAAATAGTACCAAAATTTATCAAAGAGTGTTGCCAGAAAGTACTATTTATTTATCAATCATCAACTCGGATCAAAACATAGAAAAAGCAGTATAATAATAATACGTTAGAGTCTCGATTAACCGAGTTTCCAGATTAACCAATCCTGAAGCAAATATAAATAAATATAATAATAATAATAATAATAATAATAATAATAATAAATAAAAATAAAAAAATAATTTGAATAGTTTGTAGATGCTACATTTGATTTATACTCTTAATTATGAATTAATTATTTGAAAAATCCTTGCAATATTCCGTACAAACATTCAGTTCATGTAATTTTTAATTTCAATTTAAATACTGTATAGTAACCTATGGAGCGCAAGATAATACTTAAGACGAAAATAAGAAAATAGCTACAGCATAGTAGTAGGTTTATGTTCAAAAAATTGTTTAGTTTACTTCGAAATAAATTTGTTCTTTTAACATGTAGTGCAGTGCTAAACTACAATATGTAAATCGCCATGGTTACGGTTTAACCGAATTTTCGTTTAATCGAACCACCCTTTGTCCCATTCAATTCGGTTAAACGAGACTCTACTGTAATCATAATAATAATGTATTAGGCCCTATATGAGTAGAGCCTAAAAACTTTTATTGACAGCAGTTTATTGAAAAATA
>JAGDQP010031865.1:0-21668 GCA_022664845.1 Lepisma saccharinum
GTCAGTAAAATTCAAGTGATTTTTATCAAAGACAACCATAAAAATGTGTTTTTGAGATGGCACGGCTTGTCATCATCCACACAAAGAAAATACTACAAAAAATTCTATCGAGATTCGAGAAGAAACGTTAAAGCGATGGAACCGTTATTTGTTAGTTTTAGAACTCTTCAGTATACAAAACGTTAATGCTCTTCATGTACATAGTTCTCATAGATGATCCTTAAAGGTTCCTCTCCATACTTGTCACTATGCTCGCTGCCTTCTTGCAGAATATGATCGAGGAAAATTTGTTAGATATTGCGAGATAGGAAAGCAAAAGATAAACATGTTTGCCTTTACATTCTCAGTCTTGTGTTTAAATTTAGTAGCTGTGCACTTGGCCACCGGTGAATTTTCAACAACTACAGTCACAACACTACAGTCAGTGTATTCTACATATGCCCTTGTACACTAATCTCAATGGTACTTACATCTGGTTAATACTTATCTGTAGTTCCTCTTTCCCAAAAGACTGTGTAAACTTCCAATGGCGTCAAGTATTCTGTACAACTTTCTCACTCGATACAAATAAATCCATACGTGGAGTTTTTATTGAATAATGCATGACAGTATGTAAGTCTCTTTGTTACAAATACCATAGAGTACCTACCGATCGACTAATAAGGGATAATTTTCATGAAAAATAATCAGAAATATAATTCGATTATTTGTTAATCAACTTTCTAATAAACATTAAGATAGTCCAGAGTAATTAATTATGCAACTCATAACATCAGTTACTAATAGTAAACCTTCAAGTATTTTTTTTAACTTTTTTTTTTTTAATTTTGTAATTTACTTACCTTCAAACAAGATGGCGTTCTTTAACCCAAACGTCTTCGTGGGTTGTTAAGAAGTTGATCTTGGCGTTAAATAAGGATCTGCTGTACGGAGGCGAGGTTTCTCACAAAAGCGATGCTCACGAACGAGAGCTCAATGAACCTACCAAACAAGGTGCCACAAACAAGAGATTTAAAGGCCGTAAAATAAAAATGGAATTTGTTGAAATAAAAAAAAAACTGGAAAATTTTGGAAAGGTTCTATCCAAAATATAAGGCATTAGAAACAAGATAGGAATAAAGAACTTTTGACACACAATGTTTTCTAAGAATGTAGAAAGATTCACTCGTGTTATAACACAAAGTATACGACACTCTTTGTATACGACACTTTGTGATGAGGTCTATGAAATAATGAAAAAATGATGTTCTGGAAGAGAATATTACGGAACCCAGGACATTTTACTCAAATAAGGGATTATCCATTAAAATGCGGACATGGTAAATCTGACCTATTAGAATATTGTATGGTTCACAGCCAAAGGATTGTCACGGTTCTCTTCAGACAATCCCGGACTCTCTCGGTGCAGAAAGTATTCGAGGTCAGTACAGGGAGTCAGTGGGTGTTAGGCGAAAATAAAAGAACGCATAAAATAATAATAAAATTTGTCCAAACTGATTCTTTACTCCGTGAGTTGTGTAAAATGTTAGAAATGCGAATTGCGAAGAAAACATCTAACCTGACTTTTTAGCGTAAGGTTTTCGTGTGAATTAAGAGTCTTGAAAAGGTGAAAGGAAGCGATTATTTATAAGAACTATTGACATATCAAAAACTATACTGGTCTTCTCGATACTATTGAAGCAAACGAATTCTAAAGCGTAACATATAAAACGTATCCATTTGTATCTGTAAAGTACAAGGCTGATTTAGATCTTACCGAATTTTGTGTAGTAAACAAGGATTTTCAGACTTCAAAGTTGATTTCAGTGTTTTTTTTTTTTTTTAGTTTTTGTGCGGAGTATTCTACCAACTTTTACCCTTTGCCCGTAAAATCTGAGATAAACGTTCTTCAGTAACACGGATAGATAAGACAGCAGATGCAACCTTAGTTGGGGTAACATGAACTTAGTGAAATTGAGAAGAAACTCAGTCAGAATGACTGGCAGTGCCTCCGAATTGCCGATCCTAATTCAGCGATATGAACAACTGAATAATGAGCGATTGGTTACCTTCTTTCAAATATGATATTTTGACTGTCATGTAGAAAACTGCATTCATATCTAGTAGCATTGCATCTATGTTCAATAAATGAGGATCTCTGGTGTGGGATTGTGTATTTTCCATTCTCCCACTAAATTACAATTTCACTACGTTTTTATCTTTTTAGGAGACCTAAACTCTCTTTTGCTAACCACCGTACTGACTAGCACTCACCAGAGGGTTACACCCTCTCTATATAGGGAAGGGATGTATAGCTCAGGAGGATGTTTAAGATTGGAGGTGGTCTAAGAGACGTGAGTAAATGTTAATTCATCCTTTATTTTATTTAAATCTTGTAACTTAACTATTATAATCACCATGCCTAATGATGATTATATACCCTCAAATGAAAACGTCTTGCAAATATACGCAAGTAGAAACACTGTAATAGCAGCCTAGTTGTTTAAATACATAACCTTTCCTAAGTAATAGATACGAGTAATTGAGTAATAAACTTGCGGAAACACTGCTAATGATCCTAAAATCTTTTTATTTCATTTTATGGTGAAAATGTGTAACAACATTATTTCGCACACATGGACTTTCTCTTTGATCCTACACTTCGGTATTTTAAGTGACTATTTCTGCGCCTCCTTAGCAAAATTTTCTTATAAGAGTACCTTTAAGATAATGTTGCAGTAGAAGAAGAATTCAACAACCACCTAATGCAACTGCTTTCATTTTAGCTGCTGCAGAAGTTGTACAGAATTTTCTGCTACATTCGAGTCAAACTGGGTTGCTGTACATGAAACACAGTTTTTCTTCTTTTGCCGGATGGACACGCCTGTAGTCCTCGTACACCCAGCACACCATTTCTGCTCCAACTAACCCAATTTGTTATCACCGTGTACAACGTCACATTTGAGAAGACAATTTCCTGCAAATCAAAGGCACAGCCATGGGTACTCGCATGGCCCCTTCCAGCAGCAACCTTTTTATGGGACGCCTGGAGACCCAACACCTCAACTCCACACCTCTCAAACCCTTCACCTAGCTTGGCTATATCGATGATATTTTCTTGATCTAGATCCACTGACAAGAGTCTCTGGAAACATTTCTGCAAAACCTGAACTGCACCTTTCCCGCGAAGTTCACTTGGTCCTTCTCGAGGGAAGACATAACTTTCCTCAATGCTCATGTTTAGGTCAAGAACAATCGACCAAACCTAGATTAGTTTTTTAACATCCGCCTAATCTTAGAAACATGTTAGTCCGTACAAACCCTACCCGCCACCACCCCAAACCGGCGCCCATGCTTGCATGAGACCCAGATGTAAGACCTGCCCCATTTCTATCACTTCTTGCACAGCCAGCATCAATAGTGCTAATGACCGATACACCGTAAATCCCAAAGGTACATGCCACAGCTCTAATGTTATATAGATCCTAACTTGAAAATTTTGTGATGCCTTTTATGTGGGGGAAACAGGTGGACCTCTCACCATTTGCGTTATATAATCATCGCCACTTTTGCACTATTAACAAACAGGATGTTCCAGTCTCCTTACACACCGAGTCTCACAACCCTAATTTTTACCTATCTTTCCTGGTTGCCATAGTCCACATCTTAACCCCTACCACTAGCACCTCAACACGCCTTCTGTGTGAGGGGGGTCATTATTCATGGTTTAAGCCCGAAAACATATCCTGGACTTAACCTTCAGCAAATCTAACTCGTTTCCTCTGCATTTTCAACACTTTTTCTTTCGCAATCCCATTCAGTACTTACACGTTGTACAGTTGTCAATTGTACCACGCGCCATTCTATTCAAGTGTTCCCCATACGATGCGCCGTCCGCTACGTGTCGCTACTGTCGTCCTAGTCTTTTGATCTATCCACTTGTGTACGTCTCGCTTCCTCTACAGTATGTCTATGGTATAAATACCGAAATATTGCAAAAAAGATATATAATGATTAGTTTTGTGTACGTGTGTGTTTCTTTTTCTTCGGAGCAGATAAGCTGTAAGTATTTTCTGTATCTTTTACCATAAATTTACCTTATTTATGAAATATGTATAGCTCTTATACGAGAATAGTTCAGAAGGGGTATTTTTTGTATCCCTACCAATTAATTAATGGCGGTCAAATACTCCGGCTTATGCCAAAATTTGTGTATACGAAGAATGTAATATTTCTGGACTGATTTATCATAGGAAATGAAAACAAAGATCCTTGTTAGCTCTAAAGTATGCTTGAGAATTTGAGTCACCTACATGAAAAGCCTAGAAAGTAATCAATGTAGCCAAAATAGTATCCAAATGTTATAATCGAAAAAGAATCAATGCCGCTTTTCTGAGTGTTTGTTTGCATGGAAGTAATTGAATATCAAAGTTATCTTTTGGTACAGTAAGTAATAAAAGTATTTTAAAGAAAAACAGAATATGAACGATGATATGAGAAGCTTTTCAAAATTCATATATTTCCATTTTGAATGTTTTTTTTTCTGTCTTTCATTTAATTTAATTTACAAGTCCCGATTCGATTTTCTTTCGATCCAGATTGAACGGGAAAGTAGACTATCCAATTAAAATAAATTGTTTAATATAACATTTGCTTCAAAATGGAATCAGGAACTTGTATATAAAATACAGGAAATAAAAAAAAAAGAGTAAAATGGAAATACCTTCTCTTTTTAATTTAAACTGGCTGACTCTTAACTTCATTGTAAAAATACACAGCAAACGTTTCAGTTTCAATGTTCTAACAATATCTTCCTCAGATGAAACATCACTAACAGTTCATAAAAATGCACCAGAGGGCCAAGGGATCTTTCATATGTGTCCTCCAAACTTCTCATGTATGTTTCCTTAGTTTTTATGATTTTTTAAAACCCAAAAATTCTGTTGAAGGTCCAATATCTGTGGTGGGTCAAAATATACAAATCTGTTTTTTCCATACGTTGTATATTTGTGTAAGGAGAAAGTACGGTAGAAACTTCAACTTCGACATTTGAGTTTGAAGGGTGTCAACATATTTGAAAATTGGTCGAGAATAGCTGGGTGGCCGAGCAGTCTGCGGCGTTAGGCCATCGGCTCGATTGTCCGGGATTCGAATCCCGGCAGGGGCATGGGTGTGGATTTTAAAACTTAAGAGCTAAAAATAATCGTGGCAGGACGAAGTACAAAGTTACTAGACTTGCCCATATAAAAATATAGTTTACCAAAGTGGTGGAGATTACTTTTTATAATCGTCCACATACATAATTTTGGCATGTGTCACAATACAAAAATTGTCGCCATTAATTAATCATTTTCGATAAAAACAAAAGAGTACCTGTTTCGTGTTATTCCTATATAAAGGATGTAAATATTTCTATGAAAGAAAAAACATTTTGCGAGGGGCCGAGAAAGCAAGCAGATAGATTTCAGATGTCCTAGCCCCAAAGGAGTGAAATATAGTATGTTAAGATTTTCTTTCCTGGAAAATAGAAAGGACCCCACCGTTTTCTCTTTTCCTAACATTTGTAGACATCTCCAGCGACACTAAGGTACAATCAGATCTTTCCCACGGTGATGCTGATTCGAGATATTGGTAATTAAAAATCGCTAATTTCGGAAAGCCTGGAGCTGTGTTTCGTTTCGAATGGATGACTGATTGAATTTCGTTAGAGGTGATTGGTGATGTAAGAAGCGTATCTTCGAGGTGATGTTGAACGTTTGGCTGTAAGTGAGGTGGTTGATTAGTGTAGAGATGTTCAATTCTACTGTGAAGTGCTGTGCGGTACGGAGTGATGGTTGGTGTGAAGATGGTTTGGAAAAAATCTGCAAAAGCATTGGCTTTTTCTTCGTCAGTAGTTAGAGGTTGGTCATCTGATATGAGAGGGTAAGTAGTTCGCTGATATTTGCCTGTTAACTGATGAAATTTTGTCCAGAACTTTGTTGGATGACCCAGTGTTGAAAGATGATTGCATGTTTTGATCCATCTGCGTCGTTTGTAGGCGTCAAGGTAGTTTGAGATCATTCGGTTCCAACGTCTGTGCTGTCTTAAAGATTCGGGGTTTCTGGTCTGTATGTAGTCTATGAAAGCTCTACGAGATGCTGAAATGATGGGCAAATATTGAGGTGGTACTGGTGGTTTGTGAGGTTGTCGTGTCTTTAGTGGTATGTTATTTTTGGTAGCTTGATCTATGGCGGATGTAATATTGTCAATGATACTGTATAATTCTCGTTCTGTTTGTGGTTCTCTATGGTCCTGCAATGATTCAGTTATTTCGGTCTGATATGATGTCCAATCTGCGTTGGCATAGTCAAAATGTTTAATGATTTGATTGTTTTGCTTTTTGTTATTCGGTGCTGCGATGTCCAAGAGAATGGGTTCATGATCGCTTCCAAAAGGAGGTAGTACTCTGAGATTGGCTACAGTCAATGAAGAAGAGCTTATAACAACGTCTGGGGAAGTATTTGCGATCGGTCTGGATGGTAATGGAAGATCGTGAAATTTTGCGTTTAGTATAGTATTTACGTACTGTCTAAATTGCTGTTTTTCTGCATTGGATCTACTATGGAAATTTATATCGGCCATGATAAGATAGTGTCGGAAATGGTTGTCAATATATTGAAACAATTCATATGGAATTGGATGACCGGGACGGATATATAGATAGTACAGAAAGTAATGGCTCTGGCTTTTGAATAGACTGTGACTATGGAGTGTTCTGGAAGATGAAGTTGAGGAGGCAATGCGTGAGATCGTGTGGGAATCGTGCTATAGTAGCCTATTGCTGTACCTCCTTGAGCTCGAACTATGTGTTGTGGGCAGTCGGAACGGATGAGTGCGTATCTTGGTATTCTGATTGACTGTCGAGGTGTCAGGAAGGTTTCGTTAAGTGCAAAAGCTGTGACATGTTCTTCTCGAAGGAGCTGTTCAAAAACTGATTTATGTGTTTGAAGTGATCTGATATTGACGAATAAGCAAGTTAATACTACACTCATGATTTTAATGTCCATTGTCGGTTGCATTTTCAATAGGTTTGACACTGAAGTGAGCATAAGGACCACAATATGTAGCATTTAGATGAACTCCAAAAATTGATTTCCCGGCAATGGTGATTTGATTGAGGATGTGGTTTCGTTGAAAGGGATGAATGTTCTGAAGTACTACGGTGATGAAACGAAGGAGATCTTCAATGGTAAGTGGGTGTTTCAAGGAGTTATCAGGTGCAGTAGATTTATCTGTGGTTCTGATTGGTACGGTTAATTCTGGTTTGTCTGGAAGAGGTGCAGGTCTTTGTTGGCATTTATAGCTGTATGTCGGATGGTTCTGATTACAGGTAAAACATGATGGTCGTTTCTGTAAGTTTGTGCAGTTTGAAGTTGAGTGATTTTCCTTGCAGTGTCCACAGATCGGTGTGTTAGGGCAGTCTTTTGTCTGGTGCTTTTTATATGTTTGACAGCGTTCACAGCGGATAGCTACAGGTGAAGGTGTTTTAGATGGCTCGACTCTATAGATGCGTCTGTAGATAGGTGCTCCATTAAATAGAAGATCATCAATAGTGTCCTGAGAGTCTGATAGGATGCGAACTAAATATGTAGGTCCGGTTGAACAGCGAATGCGTATGCAACGTTTCATCTCAAATCCTTCGTAACGTAATTCGTCTGTGATTTCCTCATCTGTGTAATCAGGTGTTACTCCTTTGATGACTACAGAAAGCGTTGGTGTTTTTCGTGGAGGAGGTGGTTGCTTTTTTGATGATGGATTTAGTGGTTGGATATTGGCTTTTGGTCCGAAGATTTCATATGAGACTTTGTTCCTGATTTTGAGAGCAACCTGCTGATCTATTGATTGTATGATGATTCCGTTTTTGGTGAAGATAATTTGATGAATATCTGCGCGTAGAAGGTACTTCTCGAGTTGATGTAAGACTTGCTTTGGCGTTTTGAATTTAGGATCTGCATTAACAAGAAGAAAGCTGTAGATTGTTGGTGAAGATACATTTGAAGTTGAATTTCGTCTTGATGATGAAGCAGTTTGTTGTTCAGTTTCCATAGAAATTGATTCATTAGGAGCAGTGTCTACAGGTGATCGAGATCGTGAGCGAGATTGAGAGCGTGGCTCTTTTGGTTTTGGAGAGAGAGAAGTATCACTGCGTCTTTTCCAATAATGGAACCCTTGTTCCCCTTCGGGCCCAAAGGGGTCCTCCCGGAATTTGATTGTCTCTGCATCCCTGGGGCCGAAGCCCAGAACGAAAGAAAACTCAGTCAAAATAGTGCAGTGTAAAGTCCAATAAATGAACAATGAAAAAGCGAGATGATCAGTCTTGGTGCAATGACTGCTTTTCTCAATCTAACTTCTCCCTCCGGCACTGAAAAATGCCGTCAGACCTAGTGAGACCGTACACTTGCTTTTCTCTCCTGTGCGTATTGCAACACAAGGTCATCGGTGGCAAGCTAACGAACCCCAGCTAGGCTAGGTTAAGTTATGTTCTGCGTGTAACGCCTCTCGGGTATACACGTCTGCTATACAACAATCTTACTACACACGGGCATATTTAACCTTCAATTAAACGCTAATTCTTTACATAAACTTGAACATGTGATAATTATTTCTTTTTAATTGTAATTATAATTTTTATAACCTTAAAAATTGTTCAAACACCATCAACTAATAAAATGGCCCACTTCGCTACTTCAGCATTTAACCTGCTGCCATCTATCGTACACATTTTCAACATATCATGAACATATGCCCATATCAAGTAATGCTCTCACTGGAGAAATACCCAAACTAAATTCAAAAAAGGAAACGAAAGTAGGTTGTACAATCATATCAGCAGTAGGTATACGCTGACGTGTAATGTTAATCAAAGGGTATACAGCGTACACCTCCCTATACCCTTGCCTATAGGCCTACTCACGTCCTAACTTAACAGGTTGAATCAAGATGCCATGGAAAAGCTTTTCTCTTCGTTTGGCGAATTGAGTGGGTTTTACGATCATCCACTTCCTACAGATTTAAGTAGTCGTCTACGATTAATTCTCCTTGGTGTTAATTGCGATGATCCCCCAAACAGAACCAGAAATTGAACAAATTTTATCAGCCTCAAGAGATGATGCTACAG
The DNA here is from genome assembly GCA_022664845.1 of Lepisma saccharinum. Lineage (NCBI taxonomy): Eukaryota > Metazoa > Arthropoda > Insecta > Zygentoma > Lepismatidae > Lepisma > Lepisma saccharinum. The sequence continues at coordinate 9,137 of JAGDQP010031865.1, forward strand.
ACGAATATTCAGTTGAGAAATTGGAAATTCTAGTGAGGACAGCTATTACTTGAGGAAGACGAAAAGCAAGTGGCCCACCAGCACTCATTTCAAGAAGACCATCTACGTGCCCTGACTTTCAGGAAATCCTTTAACATTCCTGCCAAATTTTCATAGAAAAGGAAGGGAGAGACTGCTGATACTTACGGAAGCTGGTTATATAGCATTTAAGTAAAAATGATCCGAATCTAGGTACACTATCGGAGCACCTGCTACTTTAGGCGAATCACATTGAAAACATGGATCGGCTTTTATGTCCCTACCAAACAGTTAGAAGAAACAGTGAAGCAAATGGATATGGAATTTTGTGTCAATAACTCTTCCGCAATTTCAAGTAGAGAACTTGGGTTGGTAAATAATGTTAAATAATTTCGGGAAAAAAATCAAGTAAGGAACCTAAAAATACTATTATGTTCTTAAACACACGTTTATTTTATAAATATGCATCTAAATGGTGTTGTGGGTAAAGCGCAAGAAGCTAGAATGGTTAAACGAAATCAAATAAATAATTACAGTCAATGCATGGTGGCGGGGTTTGTCAGCTGTGTAGTCAAAGTTCTGTAAAATGATCCTTTTTCAACTACTCCTCTTTAATTGACAAAAATTCTAAATTATTGTATAAATTTACTTCTTTTCGGTGTTGTTCCACGACCCAGAGAGGGTCGCGGAATGACACCGAACTAATAGCTTCGAAAACTGGAATAGCACCGAAAGGGACAGGTACGAAAGAGTTACTTTGGCAAACGGAGGCTGCAGAAAATTTTTGCGGGCGAACATTTGCGTCACAAACATCCAGGAAATGAAACTATCCATTGTATTGGAAGTTATTCTAGCGTCTTCTTGCGTTACTTCGAAAATTGATCCTTCCAGTTACAATTTGTATCGCCTCTCCAGCCATATGTTACCAGATATTGAACACAGTTTTAATCTCCGTCACACAGTAATTCCATGAAGTGGGTTTAGGCGTTTATCCTGCTCATGACTTTCGATGATATTCCATTCATTATTGAAATAATTTCGAGAAGAATCAACCAGAATACGATATCGCAACTCTATGAAGAGTGTTATGATAGTACTAAATTAATTTACCGGCGTAGATTAATTTACGCTCCTCTCAAACGATTCCATGTAGTGACTTTCGGCATTATCAGGACTGCTTGAGTTTCGACGTAATTCCACTCGATGGTATTCCTTTCCGTGCCATTCCGCGACCTAGTCAAAGGTTTTCGGTCGGTGATATTCCTATCTGTTTTACTCCGATCGGTGTACTTCATTTCGATGTTATTCCAATCGACTTTATTCTTCCGGTGTGATTCCCATCGGAACATTTCCTTTCTATATTAATTCCAACGATCCTATTCCTTTCGGCTTTATTCCATTAGGACTTATTCCTTTCGGATTCGTTTCAATCCCTGCATTTCCATTCGGTGTTATTCTGATCGGCTTTATTCCTGTCGGTGTTATTTCATCAGATACATTTCTTTGCTATTGCAATTTTGGAATTATTCCATTCGGTGTTATGCTGACGTCCAACAATAATGAGTTTACAAAATATACATAATGATACATGCTAAGGAGTTCTATTATTTTAAGAAGGGAAATACTACAATAATTACATTATAGCAATAAATAACGGGAGAAGAATGAAAGGTCCTTAGCTCATCTGCCTAGATATTGATAGATTAAATTTGTAACTTAACAAAGCTTTCTTGAAATAATTAGAGTAATTATTGACCAATAAAATAATCGTGTTTCGTGTGCAGACGTCATGAAAGGAACAATAATAAGCAACGTGTCCTGGATAGTATTAGTTTCACCAAACTATTTATTTATTTATTTTTAATCATATTAGGACCAACAATTAGGCAGCCAGTGAGTACATATTTTAGCGCGGTTTACTCCACTAAATTACTTATTTAACTGGGAACCAGAGTTTAAACTACTCATTTTTGGCCCTTACAAAAATAAAATCATGAGCGGAATTGCGTTTGTGCGTCCGTACCTTGCACCTTTTTTTTCTTTGTCGTACCGTTTTAAGGGCTACACCCTTTCTTCGGTTTTTGGTTTTCTGTAACTGTTCAGGTAATTGTATATGATTATTGGTCTATGAGCTGTATTCACATTTTTATAGTATGTGCATTTTCTCTGTGAGATGTTCGTAGTATTTAGTTTATTCTTGCATGCACTTGGTGTTTTATGATTTTTTTCCTCTCTCTCTCTCTCTCTGATGTTTCAGTATTATATAGTAGGTGAAAGTGCAGTGCAGTGCTCCGACGCCATATATTTTGGAGGTATGTTTATGTATTATGGCATTTAATCTTCAGGTTCCGTGTCGATACGGGTGCCATGAATGCATTATGTTGTCACTTACTTTACAGGGTTATTGTGCTTGTGATGGGTAAATGTCCCGTGAAAGTTCTTGTGGTCTATATATGGCGAAGATGTCTTGGTCTGGGTAGTTGGGTGCTAGCGTTAGACAATACAACGTGATTAGATGGTCGAATGCTGTATTGTGGTAGACTCCCGGTGAATCATTTTCTGCGTCCTGTTGGAAGATGTCGAGAATAATTGGGTGGCTCTCTGGTATGTGTTTCAGTATATATTTCGTGCGGATTTTCTCGAAATGTTGCCTTATGTGTGGGAAGTCGATGCGTTCATAGAGCAGTCTTGTGGGGCTTGGCAGTTTTATTCGATATGTGAGACGTAGTGCGTGCCGTTCCATTATGGCCAGTTTTTCGTAGAATTCTATCGGAGCTGATAGCCAGGCAATATGTCCGTGGCTGAGCGTTGCTCTCATGAATACTTTGTAAGTATTGATCAGCGTATGTGGCTTTAATCCCCATGTTGTTCCTGCTAGGCGTTTCAGTAAATTAAGCCCGTTTTTTGCTTTGGTTACGATATGGTTTAGTTGAGGTGTCCATGTGAGTTTGGTATCGAATATCACTCCAAGGTATTTTACTGTTTTGATGGTTTGATCGGTACGCCATGTACTGTAATATTAAGTTTTCGTTGGTTGCGTTGTGTTCGTGATCTGCTCTTTGGTGGTAGAAATACAACGGTTTGTGTTTTCCCACTATTTAATGTTAGTTTCCAAGTTCTGCACCATTTGCTGAAGCTATCTATTGTGTTTTGTAGTAGTCTGTTGATACCTTGTATGGTTGGGGCCAAAGCCAGGAAGGCTGTGTCGTCGACAAATTGGAATGTTTGTACATTGTTAGGAATTTCAGGTAAATCGGCTACATATAGTAGGTATAATAGTGGAGAAAGTGATGAGCCTTGTGGTACGCCAGATTTTAGTAAGATTGGGTGTGAAAGTGATTCGTTGATGGATATATATGCCATACGATTTGTGAGGAAGGAATGAATGCAGCGTATATAGCACTCTGGTATGTGCAGATGGCCCAAAGCAGCAGCGTGGCTTTCATCCGATCGTTTAAAGTAAGAATAACAATTTGGGGCAAGAATAAGAGGAAGAATTTGAGGGGAGAATAATAACTTAACGATCTATCTTTTTATTTATAGATGAATACAGTTGTTCAGAACTTTTTGTAATTTGCAAAAAATATATTAAAAAAGTTCTAATTTGCAAAAATTACATACAAATTATATTTTCTGGTATTAACTTAGTAGATTACTACAAACCACATGACCGTACGACAAATCGTTAAGGAGGAATAAATTTGTTTCGCAAAACCCAAAATGCTGGACGTTACGGGGATTTCATGCAGATTTTAGGTAATTTTTCGTGGTAGGTCAGGTAGGTCAGGTAGGTCCGCTTAGCACTTCCCAGAAGAAACTAGGCTTCAAATATTTGTTTCCTTCTACAACTGACATACTATTTCAAAGAAATAAATTTATTTGAACATTCAAAGGTGGCGGATGTTTCAGGGATTTTAGAAATTTCCATGTTCCCGAAAATGAATTTCAGTGGATTTTTCTGTGTTAGGCCACGGAGGTCCCTTTAATACTTTCCAGAAGAAATTAGCTTTCTAATATTTTTTTTCCTTCTACACGCTAGATACGGGTTAATTTGCCTGGACTAATGTAGTGAAGCGGTCTTACTATTCTGAACGATGTGTTCTAATCCACATCAGACCAATTTTCATCCTTCGAAGATATTTCTGGATAAACTGAACACTTTCAAATCCATATCCAAGAATATATAAAGATTCGGATGGTGCCCAATTTCCGAAAATTATTCTGATACTAAGATAAACAAAAGCAAAATAAATCCAAATCTATTGTTATTGATTTGATTTTATAAAAAAATAGATAGTATTGGGCAATGCATGTTTCTAATCCGCCCAGAAGCTTCTAACCTCACGTTTAATATCAAGGATGTTAGAATTCAAAACATACGGAACAGTTATTATAACGCTTACGAAAGTTGGAGGATATAAACATAGGTTCTAAGTGCTGTTGGAGCTTATGGACAGAAACTTTACTGTTGGAGCTTATGGACAGAAAATGTACACCGAATATCTTCATTTTCTAAGGAACTGGATATCTTTAATAGAAAAGATTTTGGAGCATTCTTCAGAAGTTTAAGCACGGGTTGAAAAACTTAGAACGTACATTTGTTTCCTAGTTTTTCAGAAATAAATTAGTAAAAAAATAAATAAAATTATTTTGTTTTCTCTAAATTACAATATGACTAACTTTGCAACCAATTACGCTAGAAAGATAAACTTATTTTTTGTTTTATTCCTTGTGAACAAACGATTCTAATAATTTTAATTCCAAACATATCCGATACACCAATAAAAATTAGTATTTTTGTATAGCTATTCTAGTCCACCTCTAAAAGGTTTGATGAGGGTAAGCCACGCCCCACTCTAGGCCTGGCAGTGGAAGGGGTGGGAAGTTGGAGAAGCGAATGCCTGAATATGTGTATACCGCTTGAATGAAACACGTTTTCGACCGGTTTCTGTGATTCCTGCGAAAAATTGCTAATTCTGTAGAGTTTGTGTTCTTCCTCAATGGTTCCATGCTAAGAGGGTGGAGGTGGTGAGTGGAGGAGGATCGCCCCCCCCCAGCTTTTCCTTCCCCATGGAAGTTATTATTCTAGCATAACGCAATATATTATTTCGACTTTCCTGACCGTGTATTGTCTTCACTCATTCTATACCTCTTCTGTATTTCTTGCACTATTTATCACATAAAGCAGATTTGTGTAGTACTGTAACAAAAGCATTACTTACATCTGTATGCGTTTGCTGCATATATCATACTTCAGTAGTAGCTATTTATCCCAGATCAATTATTAACAAGTATAATATTTACATTGCACTGTGAATACTAACGAGCAATCTTCCCAAACAGCTAATTCAATCATCATTCGGAAAAACGTTATAGTCTACTCCAGGGGGGTCTCCAACCTTTTTGGCAGCTGGCCGAATTGACTAATCAGGAAGAGAGCGAGGGCCGCATTATAAAGGATCAACTCAATAGTAATATAGAAATTTTAATTTAGTAATTATATTGCAAATTGTATTAGTAACAACAAATATAATACAAAATCGTGTGTACCCCAAGTAGCAAATTCTTGTTGGACCATTGAAACTCTGATTGTGCGTTTTAACGTTAGATTAACGTTTTCCAGTACTGTTCGACCTACGTACTATTTGGTCTTTAGCCGCGAGCCTTATCGTTAGCGATAACGTTGGCCCTAAAAGCGAAGTTCAACGTAGAGCAAACTATATGGTAATTCCAATGTACATGTGATCCAATGTTAGCCCAATTTATTTTTCAGTTGTATGCACTCAAAATAGTACCAAGTTACATACTGAGGAAATTTACTATTTTAGTAAACCGAATTATGCATATTTTTTACAGTAGTTTTAGAAAAAAAACTGGACCTTGATTACATTATGCTTTTACTATTCAATTTCATGTTTTACTCAATGACATGTTTTACTCTCTCGTCTTTATTTATAATCGAAAAATTTTCCACGTATCTGTGGATGGATTCGAACCTGCAACGTTGTGATTTATTATCCGTTGCTTTAGCTACTACACTACGGAGCAACACTTTAATCCTAATAATACGTCAATTATGCACTTCATCAATTCACACAGGGCGACCTAAGACCCAACGCTCGATAATTTTATTCTCTGTACTTGCGTGCTGAATGAGTTAAAATAGAAGAGTTAATTCTCTATTATCATTTCTACACAAACTAATATACAGTAAAATTCACTCAGAAAAATTATTACCCGAAATAAGGTTGCAGGTCCCGCAAAGAGTTACTCGACTTCGTAATGCAGTCCTTCCCCTCTCGCCCCAAACGACCTAAATATTAATTACATTTTTCCAGCGCCTGTTTAATTTATCTCCTAATAACCATGGCAAAGTTATGATTGATGATTTTTTGGAATTCGAAGACATAATTTAGAATGTTTGTCTATCTCCCTATCAGCTGGCTATCAGAAGTAATTTAGATCAACCATTTTCTCTGTATAATTGTCTTGCAGGGAAGGAGTAGTTAAAACATTTCCTCTGAAGAGAAACAAACAAAAAATCATTAGCTAGAGTGAAAGATTTTACTCACTTAAAAATAGTATTTTCCATCCACTGAAATCAAAGGTAGATTGTAACCTAACAATTCCTAGCCTAATAACGTAAAATATTAAGTAATGGTTTTATTATAAACAAAACGAAAGCGCCCCCGTGTAAATTCAAATTATAACGTATTAAAAAAACTCAAAGTGATAGAAACAAATGGAGATTACTAAGCGAATGCCGTGGCCTGCCAGTTTTAATCAGTCATAGATTTCCCCACCAGTGTCCAGTACTAATCCAACGGTGTATGGCTTATCTCTGTAGAATTTGTGGCTACTGAGATCTAGTAGGGTCACAAATGGAGAATACTAAGCGATTCAATAGGACCTGCTAGTTTTAGAGTCAAAGTTATTCCAGGGTTTCAGGCCGTGTGACATGCAATAGTTCTTCTGTTTACATGCCTCCCCTATTGACAGTTTTTCCAAGAATAAAAAGGCAGAACTTCTCTATAGGTACATCTGCTGCGGCTACAACTGCTATTAGACACATTAGTATTGATAAATACAGACAGTGATGTTCGTTAGTGAGAATAAAAGTAACGTTAGGATAAAGAGAGTTTTCAATTAATTTTAAACTAAACTCAGGCCTGAGATTGTACATCATTTCTTGCACTGGCCCTGGCATAAGTTCTTGCCCTGTCCCTGGCATACAGTTCTTGTCCTGGCCCTGGCATACAGTTCTTGTCCTGGCCCAAACATACAATTCTTGCCCTGGCCCAGTTGGGAAAAATATAATCACAATAAGCCCAGGCCCAACAAGAACACGATAAGTTCTGGCAGTGTATGGCCCGACCCCGTGCAGACCTCTAATATACAAGTCTAGCGTTCTTATTAAATTGATTAATGATCAAAACATGATTGATCAAAACCATTATTATTTACATTTTTAAAGCATTGAAAAGTGACAAGAGACAAGAAAATATAATGAGTTAATACTTCACTTTCTCTTGTGTTCAAGAATTTATTTATGGACTTTAGGCATCTAAGGTTCAGCCCGGGATAGGGGAAGCACAATGATGTGCAAAGTAGGGATGTCATCGACTTGTTCGGCTCGAGTACAGTCGGCGCTCAGTACCTACTCGAGTCAAGTCAAGTCAGTAGTCACAACTGCTCGAGTCGAGTCGGTGCTCACTTTGTGCTCGAGTCGAGTCGGCGCTCAGTAGCTGCTCGAGTCGGTACTCAGAACTGCTCGAGTCGAGTCGGAGCCCACTATATGCTCGAGTCGAGCCGAGTCGGCGCTCATTATGTGCTCGAGTCGAGCCGAGTCGCTGCTCAGAGAGACTTACACTATGACTCGGTCACAGTGAGTCGAGCTCGAGCGACGACTCGACTCGAGCGTTAAACTCGCCGCTCGAGCCGAGCGGATTGACATAACAGTCAGAAAAGGAGTCAGTGGACGATGTCATAGTAATGCAAAGTTATCTTACCTCATCATTTATACACAGCTATCTCGGTCTTCTACTTGTTCAGTTATTAGAGAGAACTTAGAACAACAAATTATGTTGCCAAGAAGATCAATAAACTAACTTCACATCGACTATCATGCTTTGTACTATCATTGTTTCTAAAGTTAGTAGGAAAGAAAAAACAAATAGTAAAACTAAATTAACATAAAAAGTAATAAAAAAAACTTTTAAAAACATTCATTTCTTAATCAATTCGTACTAAAATGGAAAAATATAATTTTGTTTATGCATGCCTAAAAAGAAAAGCATGAGCGCTCTCATATACTGTCGCTTCATAAATTCGTGAAATGACGCGCCCCATTCTTTTCTTTTTAGTCATGCATAAACATTTTTTTTCCTTTTTAGTACAAATTGATTAAGAAAAGAATGTCTTTAAAAAGTTTTTTTTAGTTATTTCAATGTCGACTCGCTCGATTCGAGTCGAGTCGGTGCTCAGTACCTACTCGAGTCGAGACAAGTCAGTGGTCACAACTGCTCGAGTCGAGTCGGCGCTCACTATGTGCTCGAATCGAGTCGAGTCGGCGCTCACTATGTGCTCGAGTCGAGTCGAGTTGGCTCTCAGTAGCTGCTCGAGTCGTGTCGAGTCGAGTCGGTACTCAGAACTGCTTGAGTCGAGTCGGTACTTAGAACTGTTCGAGTCGAGCTCGAGCGATGACTCAACTCGCGCGTTAGACTCGCCGCTCGAACCTAGCGGATTGACATCCCTAGTGCAAAGGCAGAGACTCTAGCCTTACAGAAGGTACCATCCCGGCATTCGCCTGTTGAGACTAAGGAAAACCTCAGTCAGGATGGCCGGCCGGAGCAGGGTTCGTACGCTCGACATACCCAATGCCGCTTGGTTGGCAGACACGCTACCCCTAAATTTGTCTTGTGTTGTGGCAGTTATGTTTGTTAATGTTAGGATAAGGAATTCAATTATTTTTCATTATTTTTTCTTACTTCTTGATTAAATTCAAAATGTTTTAAAGAATTTTTGAAGAAATTATAAATTCATTTTGATCTGGCCCGGGCCAAGACTCAAAAGCTTTTGTTCCTCTAAAAGTGATTCAAAATGTCGCGCTTATTGCAAAGGGAGCAAAATCAACCCCAGTTTCTATTTAAAATTTTAAAGTTGCCTCCCGTAGATGTATTCCCGGGACGCCACTGCTTTCAGCAACATCATCATGTGATTCTGCACATGCACTTTGATATGTACATTTTTGTTTTATTGCAAAGCTCTACCATATGTGCAATAGGAGCCGAATTAAAGCCCTGGTACGAAGGTTGAGAACTACTCCGTATACAGGATGTGTTTAAGGCTAATGTAACGTTGTTCGCATAAGATAGACTTAAAAGTGAGCTGAGTTTTACAATAGTCTAGTAATAATTGATTTTTTTTTTCGGATTACGCATTACTTTCTGATTTTTTCTTTCAACGCATAAAAGGTTGTTTCTTATGTATGGGAGCTACTAAGTATAGCTAATAGGGCCATTTGTCCCTCTCTGGCTTTGTACTCTTATTCTTAGAAAGAGTAATTACCTTTTTCCAACGCCTGTTTAATTTCTTTCATAATAACCATGACAAAGTTATGGTAGATGATTTTTTTTGGAATTCGAAATTATAATTTAGAATGTTTGTCTGTCTGCCTATCAGGTAGCTACCAGAAGTAATTTAGATCAATCATTTTCTCTTCATAATTGTCTTGCAGGGAAGGAGTAGTGAAAGATTTTACTCAATTAAAAATAGTTGTATTTTCCATCCACTGAAGTCAAATGTACATTGTAATCTAACAATTCCTAGTCTAATAATCTAAAATAGTATTTAAAATTAGTATTATAAATAAAACCAAAGCGCCACCGTATAAATTCGACTTATAACATATCCCCCCAGAAAACTTCAAAGTCATAGGAACAAATGGAGTTTACTAAGCGAATGCCGGGGCCTGCCAGTTTTAGTCCAATTCATAGATTTTCCCACCGGTGTTCATGACTAATCCAACGCTTTATTTCTTATCTGTGTCGAACTTGTGGCTAATGAGATCTAGTAGGGTCACAAATGGAGAATACGATTCTAAAGGACTTGCCAGTTCTAGTTACATTCATAGCTTTCCTCACCATTGCAGACCATGACGAATTGAACGGTGTAAAATTCATCTCTGTCAGACTTGTAGTTACTAAAATCTAGGAGGGACACAAATGGAGAATACAAAGCGATTTGAAAGGACCTGCCACTTTTAGGGTCAAAGTTATAGGTTATTCCAGGGTTTCAGGCCTTGTGACATGCAATAGTACTTCTGTTTACATGCTTCCACTACTCACAGTTTTTCCAAGAATAAAAAGGCAGAACTTCTCTATAGATATATCTGTTGCGGCTGCAGCCTATATTAGGCACATGAATATTGATAAACACAGGCAGTAAGATGTTCGTTAGTGAGAGTAAAGGTAACGTTAGGATATATTTTTTATATATAAATCAGATAAAGAGAGTTTCATATAACTTTAAACTACATTAGAGTTTTTTTTTAAGGAAACAACACAATAGACCTTGCAACTCTCCCAAATATCACCCCATTCCAAATATGATGTTGCTATACTGTTAAAAAATTCTCATATCTCACCTTGACTAGATAAAATTTTTCAGGTATGTGCTGTTTTCTAAAACAGCATGTTTACATTCGCGTCGGGACCTGTTGTAGAAGCTGAATAAAGAGGGGATTTGTGTAGTCCCCTCCCTTCTTTTTTCACTCGGACTAAAAGCGAAGACAGGAGCGGGGCGTGGCTGGCTTACCCTCATCAAACTTTTGACAGGTGGACTGGAATAGCTATGTAAAAATCCTTTTTTCTGTGTGTATCAGATATGATTGCAATTAAAATTATTAGAATCGTTTGTTCACAAGGAATAAAACAAAAAAGTTGGTCTTTCTAGCGTAAGCGGTTGAAAAGTTAGACATATTGTAATTTGGAGAAAAAAAATAATTCTATTTATTGTTTAATAATTTATTTCTGAAAAACTAGGAAACAAATGTACGTTCTAAGTATTTCAACCCGTGCATAAAGTTCTGAAGAATGCTCCAAAACTTTTCTTTTCTATTAAAGATATCCAGTTCCTTAAAAAATGAAGATATTCGGTATCCATTTTCTGTCCATAAGCACAAACAGTAAACTTTCTAGCGCTGAGAGAAGCAGAAGACCGTCTTAAGTAATTATAAGATTATTGTATACAGGGTGTAACAAGCCATCGGGGAAAACTTCGGGATGTGGGTCCTGATATTGAAGCAAGGACAAATTGTTAATGAACGAATTGGAAATTCCGTCGCCTCTCAGAGATACAGGATGCCGAAAGCGGTGGCAAATATGATTGTGTGGGGATTAGGACGTCATAGTTTTAAAATCACGAACACTAGAGCTGAGGCGGGATATTACCGACATAGACTAGTAAACCTGCGCGAACCAACAATCCATATTCCGAAGTTCGGCAAAGGAAGTAGGGAATTACCAGAAATTCTCTGAACCAAAGAGAATAAGCGTGAATGGGTCAAAATGAGCGTGGATGTCTGTGCAACAGAAACCCATAATTCGTTTGCGCCAAGTCAATATCTCAAGCAGATTCCATACGCTGAACGATTTTGTTAAAAGGAAAGTCAGACAGAAGGCCTTAATTTAGAAGTCAAACAGAAGAAAATTAAAGCACTAATTAGTAGCGTTCAAATAATTAATAACATACGAATCTACTCACCTGCTGTTCAGATTTCAAGTTATTCAAAACACTGAACGGTGACTTAGAACACCCTCCGGTTCTTTCTCTTGTTTTATTTCTCTTTCAATCTTAGTGCATTCTTCACTTTCTCTCTGATTGGTGTCCGTTATTGCTTTTGCAATTGCTGAACGATTTCTACCTATGAAGGAATTTGGTCGTAATTTAATGTCTTTATAAATTCATACATATCATCCTGAATGTTTGTACAGGTTGAACTACACGGCTGAAATTAAAAACAAGGTGTGAAAAGAACCATTAACAAAATGAAAGGTTGATTTGTTTTAAAAAATCATTTATAAACACAAAAGTTATGAACATTAAAACTTAAAAAGTAACGAGCTACGATCGGAACATGGGTTTGGACTTCGTTTTAATTATTTAATGCCTTCTAAAATTTCCCCTGTAAGTAGCATCTAAAGCTGCTTTGTTGCAATTTTCTATTCGTTTCCGTGGTAGAGCCTTTATTTTCTTCGAAAGAAGACAAAAGATATCCATAAAAGATCCATTCTTACCTCCGTCCTCAATCAGATGACAAAACACCGAACCTCCCTTCTTCTTCTATCACCAATGGTGCCAGATAAAAACCCTCTTGGTTTTTGCACTGTCTTATTAAATTTTCTTCGCCTTCAAATCACCTGTAAAATTAATTATCCCATTTAGAGGGTTCTTTGGAAGTTGCAACGCACTTACAAGAAATCAAATTTTAAACTACTGATTTTCTTTATAATTG
>JAGDQP010031866.1:2812-13412 GCA_022664845.1 Lepisma saccharinum
ATAAATTTATTTTATGCAGATGCTTATTATTTACCATGTCAGCCAGCATTTTTGACTGTCGGTTAATGTCAAATATCACATCAAAATTTACTTCAGTAAGGAACAATACTGTGATTAGAAATTTTCTTTGAAATAACATAATTTCTTTTCTTTCATGGTTTCGATTTATAGCGTAAGTTTTCTTTATTACTATAGTGTAAGTGTATAGTTCTTTTCATCAGCTTTTGAAACGTATAACAGATAGAAGGTGCATGTCATAGCTGCAACTTTACAATGTTTTCTTATCAGTGCTGTCCCTTATCTTGCCACAGTCGTCTCCATTCCCAGATTAGTTTTTCCTCTTATTGTAAGATTTAACAATGACACTGATGGGAAACCACGCCAATATCTTAACTAAACATCACACCATCAAAGTAAGGTAATGGATAATTTGCTATTACAGGAAAAATAAAACGATACCAAAAAAAATGTTTAAAATTATTAACATTTTCTGCTTTTGAATCAAGTTTATATGACTTTTTGCTCTATAATATATAATTTCTCTCTATAATATATATATATATTTTAATAATATATATATTATATATATTTTTCTCTATAATATATATATATATAATTTATATATTTTGCTCTATATTATATCTAATTTCTAGATACCATAATATTGGTATAACGTAGATCCTATAAGTTTAATTTAATCACAACTATTGTCAGGCAAATACCAAGAAGTTGGTTTTGGGAGGTGTCCGAGGTTTGTCTTGGTGTGAAATTTACGTAAAATGCATATAATTTTGCCAAAAAAGATATTAATTTCACAAAAATCTGAATATTTGTGGTGAGGGGGTTCGGACCCCCAGAACCCTCCTCTGTGTACGTCTCTGACTATTGCATATTATGAACTTCATTTAATTGTATTGCAAAGGGACAACAGTGGCAGAGTTGCACAGTTTTTAAAGAATTCTGTGCAAAACTGTGTGACGAGTGTCATTTTAAGAAAGAAGTTTCTAAGTTATCAAAACTGATAAAAATTATCCCATCCTCAAAAAATTATTTTTCACTTTTGTGGACCGAGAAATTACCCATATATGCACAAAAGAAAAAAAAAGTGTTATTAGTGATTTTTATTTTCTTTATCTTGGATAAATTTGGACTATTTTATAACTAAAGGAAGTAAATATTTGTTTATCGAAGAGTAATACATGGTCTTATTTGCATTAAATTTCAGCTTCTTCGTGTAATAGAAAAACTGAACAAACAACTCTCAGGCCAGCACGTTGAGATTGGAGACTTGAAAGGGAATTTGGTAAAACTTGAAGGAAATATCAGTGGACTTAGTGAAGAACTCACTACCAAAAGCCAAGAAATAGTAAAAGTACAAAATGAATCAAATCAGAGACTGAGGTAAGTGTGTTCAATGAAAATACTGTGTATTTATCGTTACTATTAGTTTGAGGAAGAAAACTTTAAAAATGATATGGTCCTTATCATAATTGGTAATTAGAAACTATATATTTTTTAAAATTCTCAGTTGTTTTACAATCACAAAATTTTCATGTGTAGTGGTATTAATACAGAAATCTTTTGGGATAATTTTAGTTATAGAACACAACAATTAAAAACCTTTCTCTTTATAATGCGTAATTACTTTTGGTACATTTAACCATGAAATACACATTAGTTCCTGAGATTAGTATGTCTTTCACACACACACACACTCTCTCTCTCTATTTATATTTTCACATAAAAGGCAACTGACATAAAAGGCAGGCTATATAAAAATATGTATGCCAAGAAATACAACAACACTAACCGAAATATGTCTCCTTATTTCTATTTCCAGTACCGTGTTAATTCTCATTTCATCGTCCAAACAATGAAAAACAATTGAATTTGTCAAATAACATTTGAGAATTCACTTCAAGTATAAAGCTTATTTAAGTGTATTATGAAATAATCTCGTATATCTGATTACTCTCGCAACGAGGTTTATAGCACTATCCTAGGGCTTTGCTTTGATTATTTGCCTAGGTCGGTGAGAAGAAAGTCTGAATTTTAATAAAAGACTTACAACCGTTATAACAGATCTTCGAAAACTTTTATTTCCAAAGATGTACAAAAATAGCTTTCGTGAGAGTTGACGGTGATAATAATAATAATAATAATAAAACGATAAGAGATATAACGGAAAATCGATTCTGGGCAGGGCTATACAGATATAGAACAGGAACCTTGACAAAAAGTCAATACGGAGTAGGCTATGTAGAAATATGATAGGACTTGACGAAAAGTCAGTTCTGGGGAGGACTATATAGGAATAAGATAGATACTTGAAGAAAATTCTATCCTGGGGGAGGGCTATACAGGAATAAGATAGGAAACAAGTCAATTCTGGAGAGGGCTATACAGGAATAAGATAGGAAACAAGTCGATCCTGGAGGGGCTATACAGGAATTAGATAGGAAACAAGTCGATCCTGGAGGGGCTATACAGGAATAAGATAGGAAACAAGTCGATCCTGGAGAGGGCTATACAGGAATAAGATAGGAAACAAGTCAATCCTGGAGAGGGATATACAGGAATAAGATAGGAAACAAGTAGATCCTGGAGAGGGCTATACAGGAATAAGATAGGAAACTAGTCAAACCTCGAGAGTGCTATACAGGAATAAGATAGAAAACAAGTCGATCCTGGAGAGGGCTATACAAAAATACGATAAAATAGTTAACGAAGAGTCGTATCTGGAGAGAGCTATACAGAAATAAGATAGGAAACTTAACGAAGGGTTATACAATATCTTACATTTAACCTGTATCGAATAACAGGCAATGACATTGTCCATGATAAGTCCAACTCATCTTACTATTAGGATAAGAACACCGTTCTGGGAAAAGGACAACATGACCAAATCTGGTCCATCCGAATGAACACATATAGCTACTCTTTACGCTCAAAATCGCAACTTTTAAAATTTAAAGGTAAAAATTAACTACATGCTAAAATTTTCCAATACGAAAATGTTATCGATGTGATATCAAATTGTGCATAATTCGGCGAGAAGTATGCTAAAACATAAACATTGTGAGTTTGTTACAGCAAGTATGTAACTGGAGAATCAAACAATGATCAAAGCAGAAACGGTTTCCGCAGTGAGTATAGTTCATAAATGCAAAAGTAGAAAACCCATCCTCTTTGCGTGTTTTGGAGATGCTCTGACGTTGTTTTGAATGATATAGGTGTTTCTGACAAATATCCACATTTGAAAATACGTATTGAATCAGTCTTTTCGATCCTGAGGACAAAAACATTGTACGACGAAACATGAAATTTTCGTGTGCAAAATGACATAATGCAAATTTCTCATATGTAAACGAGTACAATGTTCAGTTTTGAAGTGCTGAAATCGCAGGAAAATCATCTACTGTTCACATGAAATATTCTTTCGGTATCAGTTTCCCAGTTGAACGAGAGCTTAGCACTCTCGTTTTCTGTGTGCGTGGTCACGGGTTCAAGGCCCGTGGAGGTCAATTGAACGGAATGATCAAAGCCTACTTTAGAAAAGCTGTAAGTCCCTCCGTTAGAAGCTCACCAGCTCATTTAGGGCGTTAATATCAAATCAGATCAAATAACAAATTTCAGTGTCATCTTTCCACTCTAAACTAACATCTCATTTGTCCGTAATAAACGATTCACAGAGAAGAAAATACCAGTTAAAGATATCATCAACGTCATTTCATTTCTAACATATTTAACTGAAAGGAAAATGAAGTTAGTTCTGAGAGAAAGATTAATAGTGTGTCAGAATTTGTGTAATTACGATTATTTCATACAAATCATTCCACTGTTACATTCTTTCTAGATTCCTGATGCTTATCAATTATCATTTATAGCACAATGTGCAGGATATATGTTTTACTTAAAAGTTCGTTGAAAAAATATTATTTTTTTACTATATTTACTTTCAGTGTTTACTTCACATAAAATAAAATCTTATGAAACAATATAGACTTAAGTAATAACAGTGATGTTGGTAGTAAAAATTCAAGGTAAATAACCGAAGTATAAGCTCATAAAAGGTAGTTGCATTGGTCATTATTTATTAGCATAATTGGATATTGTCCATTGGTTGTCAACTTTATATGATAAGTTTCGATAGAGCTGCTATTCTCTCGTCAGCAGGTGCTTATTCCTTAGCAACATTTTCACAACACAAGACGAGAACACAAGACGAGATGATTATTAGGCTGTGATGCTAACTACTACACTGAGTGTATTTTAGCATTTATGTTTGTTTCAGACATCGCCGAGAACGAAGAAACATCTAGAGACCTGCAAACCTTTCACAATATTATCACACACGGCGGTATTAGAACTAGTATTTCGTTTAGGAAAACCTCTCCGGAAGGGGATTTCTGTATAGTCAGGGGTATTTTCGATGCCTCCGGGAGACTATGAATACTAGGTTCTTTATGTTGCTATTTGAGATTTTTTTTTCGGTGTTCTCAGGATGGGGGAGATTACTTTTCGGTCACTCACCCTAAAAGAAACAGAGGCTAAAAGAAAACTAATATTTGCTACATGTGCTATTTTATGCTCAAATTTTCAATCATACTGATCCATCATCATCATATGCACCAGAGCTTCTGATAATAACGATCCAAAATTATCGAAACTTTGGGCATAAAATAAATTGCTCGTGGGGTACTTAAGTGTAGAAAAAAACTCTTTAGTACCTAAAGAGCTGCTTTGAAAAGTAATATAGAGCTAACAAACAGTGGACAAATTCCGACTGTATGTGTATGCTAATGAAAAACAGAAGTATAATTAAATTATATCCAATCTAGCAATTAAGATAGAACTAACAGATAACAAAGTATGTAAGCGTTAAAGAAAAGAAAAAAATAAAACATATATATTATACTAATTCGTTTGTCCATTCTCCCTCCACAGCACAATTCCTACCATCTCTGTGTTCCTTCTTCCATTTTTTTCATGGCTAGTGTGTGGTTCGTTCCCCCTTACTTTGTCCTCTCTGCTTATTGCTGTGGCTATGGTCCTTTATAGAGCCTAGATAGAAAAGAAACCGGACCAATCAAACGACATTCTTTCGTGGTGTTGTTTTGTTTTTAGAACAGTGCGCTTGTACATCTGTTGATATGGATGTGCTTGAGTAAATGTGTGATTTTTATATATGTTTTATACACGTATACGCACATGTGCGATACATTTATGTATACATACACTTCAACACTATATTACGTTCTTTTGTTTGTGTTTTTTTTTGGGTTAAGATAACATTTCTCTACTCTTTTTTTTCTACATTTGTATTTTTAAGCACTTTTTTTGTACTGTGGAATTTTTATTTCATATGTACGTTTTCATTTATATGTGTATAAGTTTGCATGCGGTGGAGTAATGGTGAGCGTAGCTTATTTGGTTGTTTTTTTTTCTGTAGAGCACTTGTATATACGAATACAGTATCTATATGTGTATTTGTAACATTTCATTCTAATTCCGCGAAGTATAATTATTATAGTCACCTTTAATGTGATATGTGAATAGGGTTTCTAATATTGAAATGTTACTTTTTTTTATCCTAATGAAACAGTGCCAAATATTTAATGCTTAATTTTTTTAAAAAATATATATATATTTACCAATTTTGTTTTTGAGAATGTCTGTGATAATTGTTTTGTTGTTATCGCTTATTTTAGGGCATTGTCACTACTATACTTTAGGAATTTTTTTTTATTGGAACTTTAGGTTTTGAGTATGCACCTGGATATGTATGCTTTAGCGTTATTACTACAGATAATACTATGAGAGAGGAACACTCTTCATTTGTGAATGTATATGTGTATTTTTCAGTCTTGGGAAAGCATTTGAAATTCACCAATATACGTGTCTGAAAGTTAATTTCCTTTCGTTGAGACCCTCGGCAAACAACTTCTGCGACTAGTTCAGTGGCTCACCTGAGCAGCTGTAAACCTATAGCACCTAAGCCGCCAAACTTATCACGAAGCTTTAATTTACTGGTGCTGTCAGGAAATTAAAAAATTTGGTACTTCCAGAGACATCTGTTGGTAAATTTCAGAATTTATCCCAGCTAGAAAAGAACATATATTCATTCACTAATAGAGGGCGTTTATCTCTGATTCCTTTTCTTGTCGGTATTACATTCTACAGAACAACCACTAAAAGAAAATATGCGGCGAAATTGTGAACTACTGTGCATAGATAGGCAGTTGTTTTTTTTTCGTTTCTCACTTATTTTAGCAGAGTACAATATTGTATGTTAATCAGCTGTTCGCATCTACATTACTAGTGCTAGTGCAGATCTAAATGTTATGCATTTTTGTTTGCATTTTGCCTGTTTATATAATGGCAGATTACAGCGCCGCCGGTATTTTCTTTCAATTGTTGAGCTGTAGTATGTAAGTTCTCTTTTCTTTGTTTATTTGGATCTGTATTTATTTCTAGCACTTTCATTCACACTTTCTCTACCTTTTACACTATTTTCGTACTCTGCTAGTACATCTAAACTATGTGTTTAAATGTTTTTAGCTGTAGACTGTTAAATAAAGGAAGTGGAAATTGTTGGAGTTTTGTCCTTAAGAAGACGTGTAACACTTTTCTTTTCTTTATCCGTCGGCAATTTCCGCAATATTGGTTTCTCATTCATTCCGCTGTTATTCTTTTCTATCAACGAGACTGTTATATACCTCGTTTTACATAGCTTCGTTCTCTTTCTAATTGCGGTTTTTAATATTAACTACGTGTGTAGGTAAAATAATTCTGCTTATTTCCACATGAGCATCGTAAATTTGGAAAAGAACGGATCAATCCTTTCCAGTTGATTCATAATTGTACATATTTTAACCGAGCTCACTTCACAAGAAGCAATCAGTTCAGATTTTATGATGCAAGTAGCTTCGAAAGAACATGATGTATTCGTCTTATCGTATGTGATATTTACATGTTATTGAGCATAATGACTCAACGAGATCATATTCCTATTTTAAAGGACTTGGAAACACTACGTAGATTGACTATTCTGAGTTACGTTTTTCCTGTGACTTTTTAGCGAGACACCTTAGGCTAATACTGGGATTAATTACTGAATTATCTTCGATCTCCGTACAATTTATTTCTTCTCAAGGCTAATACAAAAATTAGTGATGGGTAGAATCCTTAAATTGCTATAAAAAACAATCGGAACGCAATCATATATATAAACTGACGTTTCAGTAAATATGTTTTTCATCTTCAAGCTAAGAGAAGAGAATACATTTTTGACGAAATAATTACGCCAAATAAACTTTGGCTAACGTACTTTACTTGTAGTCAGTTGATGTTATTGTCCTAGAGAGAAATAGTCATCGTTTCTACTAACCCATTTCTCTATAATGTGAAGATACAAATAATTTCTATCGAAACGTCAATTCAAAAGGAATGACTATTAGAAAACTATTCTATTTGATAATTATTATGTTGTAGTTAAATTAATTACGTTAATTGTCGCTCGTTAATAGTTTGATTATTAAAACCATCGTAAAGAAAATTGTAACAATTTTTGTAGCATGAATAGCAACTAAACAGTAACTGAAAATACGCAGGTTACATGTCTAACATGTAACCTGTCTCTGTGTCTCTAACTGATGTTTGTGTCTCAGTTTCAAAATTTTAGTTCGTTTTTTATTACTTGAAACAAAATATAAGCGTCGTAATACGATATTCGTGCTGTGTATTTGTTTTAACGTTATTTATATTAGTATATAAATTATTCGTTTAAAATTTGTTCTCAAGTTGCTTTTTTTTCAATTAAACATTAACTTAAATAACAATACTTTAGAAGGGAGAGAGCATGAATGAAAGTTTTTCTGTTGACTTGAATTAATAACATATTTAAAATGAAGAATTGTTATGGGATACATGAGGTATACGAGGAAATAAATATGTTAACTAGTGTTGTTTAACTGTGTTTGCCCGCGTACTAAAGTAACTAACTAGAGGAAATAGGGTTGAAGAATAGCTTTAGAAGGTCATCTAATTCAATACAATAACTGAACGAGTGTAAAATCTCATTCTTCCCAGCATACAATT
The DNA here is from genome assembly GCA_022664845.1 of Lepisma saccharinum. Lineage (NCBI taxonomy): Eukaryota > Metazoa > Arthropoda > Insecta > Zygentoma > Lepismatidae > Lepisma > Lepisma saccharinum. The sequence goes on from JAGDQP010031866.1 coordinate 10,913, forward strand.
TTATTGTAAAGATTTTACTTGATATTTTAGTGACTTTTGAGCTAAAATTTGAAGTGAAAATAAACATTTCTCGAACGGTTAGTCAGTGTACAAAAGGGCGATCTATCGCATGGTTAAGTTTGAGCAAAATTTAAATTAATCACATCGTCAGACCAAAAATTTTCGCAAGAATTCCTGAATATTTTTCTCTGGAATTGACTATCAGGAAATGTAGTTGATATAACAAAATACTTTGAGTTTGAAGTTTGGATAGTTACCTTATGTTCTTATATCGAGTCTAGAACCAACAGCGTTGCTAACCACAAGCTGTAGGGAAGCCACGGAAAATTCAGGAGTCCACTGGTCACAATGTATTATTTTACCCACAAAAAAGTAGTTCTTTTTTTTTTCGGAGGAGCCAAGAAAATTTTAGGAAGGGGAGATCTCTAGCTCTCCTGTTTAGAACGTCAATTTGCCCAAGATTTTCAAGTCAGGAACTGAAATGAGGATTTATTTAAGCGGCTGTTAGGAGGGTATTTTACAAGTCTAGATAGATAGATCGCTTGTCAAAATATACACCTTTCGGTTGAATTTCACTGACAACATGCATGGCCAGAGAAGATATGGTTGAAGTTTTTGAGACCAATTCTGTTGCATTGAAATCTCGCCTCTAGTTTCCTGTTGTTCCCTCCATGTTAAATTTTCGTGAGAATATACCAAACTTTGAAGCTTGAATGAAAGCTGAAAAGAACTCGTTGCATTTTTAGAGGATAAACGTCTAATTATATTATTAATCTTAAACCAAAGCTTTTATACATTTACTGTATACAGAATATCCGAGATTACTTTTCTAATTTCTGCTCAAATATATATTTAAAAAAAGTCAAACGCGAGAGTTTAAAATAGTCGGATTGTTACAGAAAGATCATAAGGATTTGTTCAATATGAAATATTTTCTTTCAACTTTTAATGTTATTTATGCTTTAAAACAAATGACTTAATTGTATTGCAACGTTCCTGGCAGTATTTATAATATTGCTTGGAAATTACACGCGCAACTAATGGTGCCAATATTGAATATTTATAACTATACTATCACCACAGTAAAACAATTGAGTTTCCTTTCTCTTTGTTGGCTAATGCTTCATAAGTCTTCAGTGAAATTACAAATATTAACATTTACGCTACAACTATACATGTTCTAACACCACACGTCACCGTCTTCAATTTTCTATATATAGATTATAAAATAAGGTTGAAAGAAATTGTACTTATATGATCAGGATATACAGATCAGGTGTATGCAGACATCACACACAAATAAAAGGATTTAAACGTTTCACCAAAGACTTGGTTACGGGAGAGGAATTATAGAAATACGTAAATGATAAAATTAGCAAGAGGAAAAGGATACTTACGTATTCAGGATATACAGATAAATGTACAAAAAATTCACAAAGTAATAAAAAGGTTTCGCCAAAGGCATGGTCACGGCAAAAAAAATAAATAAAATAAAATAAAAAAAGTAAAGAGGAGTGGCTGTGGAGGAATCGTGATATATATTTATAAGGTGATTCAAGAAGCACAGGTAAAATAATTACATTAAAACTACCACAAGTAGGAGTCACAGTTAGGTTAGAGGAGAACTGAGGTTAGACTGAACCTCAAACAAGCCTGTGTGCATCTTCACACTAGATGGTGAGATAGAAATTCAAAGCAAGAAATATTTGAGCACTTATTGCCAACGCAGCCATTTATTTCATTCCTAGCTCGCCATGCAATGACGACACACACACACAGCGTTGTTTGAACTTTAATCACACAATGTAACTTCAGTTTTTCTTTACCGTTCTGTGATTTCTACCTGTGATAGTTCCCGTAAATCTTTTACCTGTCTTCAGGACTTAAAGTAAGCCGGTATGGTAAAAATAAAGCGTAGGCAGATAAAATTTGTCCTTCAAGGTCAACAGCAGATTGCGACAATCTCTGCAATTGCAATGGTTATGTTATTCTTATTCGTTTTCCCCACAAAACCTATGATTCGAAAACGTGATTAATTATTATCGCTATCTCATTTCCTCAAGTAGTCACGTTTGTTTCATACCTTTATATCTACTAAAACCACTTTCAGCACCCGCCACCTCTCTGCCTGCAGTTAGTCACATTTGTTCCATGTCGTAACCAATTCTAAAGGAACTTTAGGCACTCGCAGTCTCTCTTTTTAATCTCGTTTGTTTCTTATCGCTACTTCTTCTAAAGCCATTTTAAGAACTCGCCAGCTCTCTTCCTCTAGTTAGTCACGTTTGTTCCATACCATAACTCTTCTCCAGCCAGTTTAAGCATTCGCCAGCTCTCTTCTTCGAGTTGGTCGCGTTTGTTCTATTTCGTTACCTATTCTAAAGCTATTTTTAGCACTCGCCACTTATCTTCCTCTAGTTAGTAACGTTAACGTTTGTTCCCTACCATTACCTCTTCTAAAGCCATTTTAAGCACTCGCCACTTATCTTCCTCTAATTAGTCA